>CAUYRH010153898.1:0-10982 GCA_963574655.1 Perodicticus potto | reverse complement strand
ATGACAGGCAAGGAGGGGGACCTCCAAACCCCACCAGAGGCTCCAATAGCCAAAAAGGCTGGACAACTGCCGAGGAGACACCTGTGCCTTGGTGTCTCCTTCACTTTACACTTAGGACTAAATGTGGAACCCCCATTTCCTATGCCTAGGTCAATTTCTTGAGAATTTCCTAGGCCTCAATTCCACGAATGGACTGTATCCATTCATTAATACATTCATTCACCTTGCCTCCAACAGAAGGGACTTATTCATTCGTTTCCTGGCCATGTATACCCTGAGACTAAAGGCCTAAAGGAGGAGACGGGGAAAGACCGGGAGAGAAACGGAGAGAGCTTCTCTCTCCCCACTTGAATTCTCTCCCTCTACCAGGAGCTTTAGTGTTTTCTGTATTCTTTTCTGTAAATAAAATCTGTCTTATCACTGGGGGGTGGGGGGGAAATAATGTAATGAAGAATAATAAAATACATGTATTTAAAAGGAAAAAAAAAAGAAAATATTTCAGATTGTATATAAAACCAGCACATTGTACCCCATGATTGCATTAATGTACACAGCTATGATTTAATAAAAAAGAAAAAAAAATGAAAAAAAGAAATATCACTATGCATTCTAATATGAAAGATGCATTCCTATATCACAAAATTATGGACAAATTAGTAAAAGGAAAATAACTCAAGTAATCAGGATCCAGTCAAATGTGGGAAACTAAAACATGGTTCTTTGGACACTGAATTACTATTATAATTATAATGAGATTAAGCGTATGTGTTTCCCAGAACTCTAAGTAGGGAAAAAACTACACATAGCTGGATATATTTGCTTAACAAATAATTATATGCTCTGTGAGTCCCCACCAAGGCATGTCCAAGATAACTGCCTTCTACGGAGGGTTTTGGTTTTGCTGATGAGATAATATAAATCTGGGGTCCAGAACTTAGCAAATAGATATGAGGTTGAGAGCACTACCAATGGTGGTCTTTCTTCATCCTCACCCCATACAGAGCTAAAACTCATCTCTAAATTAATAAATTCTTAAGTAAAATATATTCACAGAAGCTTCAAATTATTAGCTAACAAGAGATACTCAGATGTACAGATGTGAATAGTACCTTTTGTCATTGCAGCCTTAAAGTCCTGAGAACCAGAAGTGAAACAAAGTTCATTCTCCTGGTCATTTCAATAATCTTCATGTTCCTTCCCCTTCTCTTAGATCACCCTATATGACAGGACTAATGTCATATGGCATTATATGGAAAAAACAATAAAACTAAAGAGACTTAGTGGGTTTTGTTCTATTTTGTCCATTTAGTTTTCTTTTAATTAAAGAATTATAGATATGAGACACCCAATTGTTTTAATATAAAGTCCAAAAGAGGAAGAGAAATACAATTTTTTGAACATTACAATATACATCCTTCCCACAAAAATAGGCAATACTCCAATCATTTGGTGTTGATTTCAATCATCCCTTTCTTCCTTCCTCTTCCCCCAAAGTAAACAAATACACAGACCATTCAGTCTAACACAAAATGAATAAAAATTGAAATGTACAAATGTTTGAAGTGAAGCTCAATCCTGAGAAGCAATCAATGCGCCCCTTGATGCAAGTTAAAGCCAATTTCTTCCAACAAGATCCACAGCACAATAGGGCTGAGATTTTTAAACACAGAGAAAACAGGAATAAGGGCCATTAAACAACCTAGCTGATCAGGCAAAATATACCTTACCTAAACCATGATATTTAAAACAGGAAGACAATAGCCCTGCAGTGTTTATATAACCCAGAATCTGAATAAAGCAATTACCATCACTAAAGTAGTATAAACTAAATCATCTAACAAGGAAACAAAAGAATCCCAAATCTATATGCATTATTTTAACTTCTTTTCTCCTTTATTCCTATCCTTTGTGCCCTTGGAAAGTCACTTGGAAAGACCATTTTACCTCTCTGGGGTTCATTTTCTTCTGTGAAATTAGGAGGTTATATTAGATAATATTTACAATGCTGAACAGATGCATAATATAACACAGGGATTTAGAAGACCTGGCGACAAATGCCTGATCTGTCATGAAATGTTAGGCAAGTCATTTAACATTCTGTGAGTCCCAGAATTCCTGATCTATTAAATGGAGACAAAACTGTCCATTCTGTTTATCTTACAGGGCTAAAGATAATAAGATGCAAGTGGTTAGGGAACTGTAAATGTCATATAATTATAATGAACTAGAAGTAGTGTCATCATTTTAACTTTTCAAATCATCTAATGGAAAAGATCTTTATTTGTTTCTTGATTTCCAAAAGGAAATCATAATATGATGATTTATGCCTCTGAGTAACTTTGGGACTGATGGCTGGTGGAGTTACTGGAAAACCAATGTAGGAGTAGTGAGAATCAGAAAACAGTCCTGACACAGACCCTCTGTGTGCCCTCAGGCAAGGCTCTTAATCTGATTATCTCAGTTTTCTAATCTCACAGATATGAAACTGGGAAAACTGTAATGCAAAATTTACTAAATGATTACTACACATCATGCCTTCTTTCAGTTACTGTCAAAATAGCTCTGTGGCATAGGTAAACTGACCATTCTCATTCTATGAGTGAAGTATGTGGCACTGCACAGGTACATAACTCAATCGGGGCCACCTCATGCTGAGTAACAAGCAATCAGTCTGACTTCTGTGTCCACACACTTGACCTCTAACGAGTAGTTATTAAACATTTTGATCTGAGGAGTGTTAAAAATTTCTGAGGACATCAAAGAGCTTTATTGCAGGGTTTTATCTATTGCTGTTTACTATGTTGGAATTAAATGAAAGAAATTCTTTAAACATTAATTAATTCATTTAAAAATAAAAATAGTGTGGCCAGGCATGGCAGCTCATGCCTATAATTGTAGCACTCCAGCAGGCCCACGTCAGTGGATTGGTTGAGCTCAGGAGTTTGAGACAAGCCTGAGCAAGAGCAAAACCCGGTCTCTAAAAATAGCTGGGTGTTCTGGCAGGTGCCTATAGTCCCAACTACTTGGAAGTTTGAGGCAAAAGAATCACATGAGCCCAAGAGTTTGAGGTAGCAGTGACCAATGACACCACAGCACTCAACCCCAGGGTGACTGAGTGAGACTCTGTCTCAAAAATAAATAAATAAGTAAATAAATACAATTAATCTATTACATGTTAACATTAACAAAATATTTTGCAAAACATCATTTCCCAGACTCGGTGCCCATAGCTCAGTGGTTAGGGTGCCAGTCACATACACTGGGACTGGCAAGTTTGAGCCTGACTCAGGCCTACTAAACAATGACAACAACAACAACAAATATAAAGCTGGGTGTTGTGGTGGGTGCCTGTAGTCCCAGCTAATTGGGAGGCTGAGGCAAGAGAACTGCTTATGCCCAAGAATTTGAGGTTGCAGTGAGCTGTGATGCTACATCACTCTACAAAGGGCAACAAAGTTAGATTCTGTCTCAAAAAAAAAAAAAAAACAGTAAGAAAGGTATACCTATTCATACCATCCCTCAAAGGCAATAAGATAAAATATTACATAAGCAAATGGAAACTAGAACAGATAATTATAATTATGCCAGCAACATTTTAACATTTATCTAATAAGCATCTTAAATTTCTAAACTAGAAGGTCACCAAATTTAGTGAAAGAAATAGAATAATAATCATGAGATTCTAAATTGCAATTTATATTTCAGTGATAATCCCTGACAAATCAGCCATTACCAGCAATTACTGATAATTTATTTTTGTTAACAGCCTGAAAAAGTTTTTGAAGAGAAATCAATAATCAAGAGCTTGATTTGAAAAAAGAATGTGAATGCCTATTTGATTCTAAGAAGGTGTTACACAGATATTCCTAAGCAGAAGCATGTTATAAGGAAGAAAATGATGACTGATAAGTCAGTGAGATATATAAGCAGTTTTGATGTACAGAGAAGATAAGGTTTCAACTAACCTCTGAAATCAGTACTAGGTGATTATTCTCTTTAATTACCTATGATTCATTTCCATCATTTCTTTCCTTAAGTCTATGCCAAACTATTCCTTCTTCCCACCTATTCCTTCCATTCCTCATATCCAGGTAAGCCCAGTCTGCTTTTTATGATGTCATTAAATTGACAATTGACCACAGGAAACAGGCAAAAGTAATTTGAATTTCTTTCTCTGCTTGGTCCACCAGGTAAACTCCACCTCACACTGAAACAATATTTATACAGCCAAAACATATTTTGTAAACAACTATTACATATCTTTACCTACTTCATATCTCTATGCAAATATGACCTTCTAGTGAGACCGTGTATCTTTAACTAAAAACACCACTGATAACATGATTTCTTTATCACATCCCTCTCCTATTTTCCTCCTTCATTTTTTCTATAATATTTATCAATAGTACATTTAAAATTTAATTTAATCAGAGGCAAAACAAGATGGCAGCCCAGAAGGATCATTCAGCTGAGCTCTCCTAGAACAACTGGGGAAAAAGAGAGAACCCAGCCATACCTGGTGCCAGGACCTTACCCAGAGTCAAAACTCAAGGAGCACAGTGATGAGGTACTGAGCTGAATAGAGCGTATGATACAATGTGGTGGAAATCTGATGAATTAGGGAGGTGATTGTGAACAGCTGGAATCAGCTGCCCCCCAACACACACACACAGAGGCCTAGGACAAGAAGAAGCCTTTCTAAAGCTTTCAGTTCTTAGAGGAAGCTGTGTTTTAAGTGGAAAGCTTGGAAGAGTGGACCATCTACCACAGACCTTGATGGGTCTGAACAGTATGATATCCCATCCCATAACACTATAATAGTTGGGGACTCTAACAATGCTCTGACAGAACTGGACAGATCCTCTTAACAGAAACTAAACAAAGATACAAAGGACTGAAATGTGACCTTAAAACAAATGGGATTAATAGACATATACAGAACACACCATCCCAAAGCTAAAGAATATACATTTTTCTCATTAACCCACAGTACATACTCCATAATAGACCACATCTTAGAATACAAATCAAACCTAAGCAAAATTAAAAGAATAGAAATTATACCTTGTACCTTTGCAGACCACAAGGCAATAAAGATGGAACTCAACTCTAACATAAAATGTTCATGCCCACACAAAGACTTGGAAATTAAACAACTTTATGCTCAATGATAGTTGGGTTCAGGAAGAGATAAATCATTAAATTCTTCAAACATAACAACAATGAAGACACAAGTTACCAAAACCTGTGGGATATAGCAAAAGAGACTTAGGAGGGAAATTTATAGCATTAGATGCCTTACATTCAAAAAACAGAAAGAGAGTGCATAAAAAAACCAATGAACCATCTTATGAAATTGGAAAAAGAAGGCAAATCTAATCCTAAACCCAACAGAAGAAAAGAAATAACAAAAATTAAATTACAGATTAATTGAAAACAAATGATTCATTCAGAAAATTAGCAAAACAAAAAGTTGGTTTCTTGAAAAAAATAAATAAAAATCAATAAACTTTTGGCCAGATTAATCAGAATCAGAAAAGTAAAATCCCTAATAACCTCAATCCGAAAAGATAAAGGGGAAATAACAATAGATGCTACAGAGATACAGGAGATCATCTCTGCACACTATAAGAAAATCTATGCCCAGAAACTTGACAATGTGGAGGAAATGGATCAATACTTGGAATTATCCCCTCCCAAGACTTAACCAAAAAGAAATATAGATCTCTTCAACAGATCAATTTCAAGAACTGAGACAGAAGAAACAATAAAAAAAACTCCCAACAACAACAAAAAAAATGCTCTAGTACAGATGCATTCACACTAAAATTCTGTCAAACCTTTAAAGAAAAGCTTATGCCCATACTGCAGGAATTATTCCAAAAAATAGAGAAGGAAGAAATCTTCTCCAACACATTCTACAAAGCAAACATCACCCTGATACCAAAAGCAGGAAAAGACCCAAATGAAAAGAGAATTTCAGACTAATTTCACTAGTGAACTAATGAACATAGATGCAGAAATTCTCAACAAAATCCTAGCCAATATATTACAGCTACACATTAAAAACAATCATTCGTCATGATCTAGAAGGTCTCATCCCAGGGATGCAAGGCTAGTTTAACATATGCAAGTAAATAAATACAATTCACCATATCAATAGAAGCAAAAACAAAGACCATATGATCCTTTCAATAAATGCAGAAAAGACATTTGATAAAACTCAGCATCCTTTTCTAATTAGAACACTTAAGAATATAGGCATGGGTGGCACATTTCTGAATCTGATCAAAGCCATCTATGACAAAGCCACAGCTAATATTATACTGAATGGAGTAAAACTGAAAGCTTTTCCACTTAAAACAGGAGCAAGACAAAGTTGTTCTCTATCACCTCTACTATTCAACCTAGTGCTGAAAGTTCTAAACAATATATTCAGGCAAGAGAAAGAAATAAATGGCATCCAAATGGGAGCAGAAGAGCTCAAAGTCTCCCTCTTTGCCAACAATATGATCATATACTTAGAGAACCCCAAAGAATCAACTATAAGACTACTGGAAGTGATCAAAAAATATACCAATGTCTCAGGATATAAAATCAATATCCACAAACCAGTAGCCTTTGTATATGCCAAGCACAGTCAAGATGAGAAGCTAATCAAAGACTCAATTCCTTTCACAGTAGCTTCACAAAAATGAAATACTTAGGAATATACATAACAAAGGAGGTGAATGACCACTAAAAAAAAACTACAAAACACTAAGAAAAGAAATAGCAGAAGACATTAACAAATGGAAGAACATACCATGCTCATGTCTGGGAACAATAAACATTATGAAAATGTTTATACTTCCTAAAGCAATCTAGAAATTCAATTCAATCTCCATTAAAATACCATACTTTCAAGATTTGAAAAAAATAATTCTTCATTTTGTATGAAACCATAAGAAACCCTGTATTTCCAAGGCATTTCTTAGTAATAAAAACAAAACCAGGGTTATCGCCCTACCAGACTTTTGGCTATACTACAAGGACACAGTGATCAAAGCAACATGGTATTGGCACAACAATGGAGACATTGACATTTGGAATCAAATAGAAAACCGTGAGATGAAACTAACATCTTACAATCACCTGATCTTTGATAAACCAAACAAGAACATACACTGGAGAAAAGATCCCTATTCAATAAATGGTGTTGGGAGAACTGGATAATCACATGTAAAAGACTCAGCTGGATCTGAGCCTCTCATCACTTAACAAAAATTGATTCAAGATGGATAAAAGATTTAAATCTAAGGCATAAAACAATAAAAATTCTCAACGAAAGTGTGGGGAAAATACTTGAAGGTATCAGCCTGGGGAAAGACTTTATGAAGAAGACTTCCATGGCAATGGCAACAACAACAAAAATAAACAAATGGGAATTTGATTAAAGTGAAAAGCTTCTGTACAGCCAAGGAAACAACAACCAAAACAAACAGACAATACTAAGAATGGGAAAAGATATTTGCATATTATGAATCAGACAAAAGCTTAATAACTAGACTCTATAGAAAACTCAAATTAATCAATAAGAAAAGACCCACCAATCCCATATATCACTGGGCAAGAGACATGAATATTTAAGAAAAAGAATATTTAAGTCATGAACTATGCTCTGAAGGAGCTCACAGTCCACCAGTGACTCTCATCCAGGTACATGAGACAGATGGCTTACACCCTGTCACACAGTTCTTAGGCCATGCCCTACATCATGGATGTCAGTACTAATAACATGAACCGAAAATTACGTGTAATTTTCCTTTGTGTTACCTGAAACTCCACCCTTTTTCTCTCACTCAAAACACATCTAAAACCTGGGAATTCAAGAGATTGAACATGGTATTTCCATAGGAGTAACCTTGAATCCATTCTATTTCATAAAGTAATTTTTTCTAACATTTAATAATTTCCCTGTGATTAGTCATCAATTACTTAATATCTAACTTAAGGTTTTGGCAATATTCCAAAATGTCCAGCTCTAGTTCCAGCTCTAAAACTACTAGTCTCCAAGGCAGAATGAAGAATGCCACTTGACAAATAATGAAAACTACTTGGTCTACTAGAATAATATATTATTAGCATCTGGACTACACTTGAATGGTACAGAAATAAATAGAGGACATTGTTTTGGGGTCTACCTTACTCTTTAAAATGTGAGCTTCTATTCTTTGTCTATTCCCCCAATGCCTTTCTATTGCAGAGCCTATCATATACCTGCAACTCCAAGGTTTATGAATAAATCCCTAATTGGATGAAAAACTAAATTGTAAAACAAAGAAAGAGTAATGGACTAGTCATTAGTGGACATACCACAGATTCATAGGTCCCATGCAGACTTCATTTTTTTCTACACCTTGATCACATGATACTTCATTAGTATCTTCCTTAAAATACTCATCACATTTCACCTTTGGGGGGGTTCTTCAATTTCATCTCCAAAGCCCTTTCATTCTCTGACCACTATCACAATCTTAGACTGTTTCTTTCTTTCATGGCACTTATCTCAGCTGTCATTTACAATTATTTATAAACTCATTTGGTTTGAAACGGTCTCAAATCAATAAACTGTGACCTCCATAAGCCTAGTGACCACATATAAGTTTGTTCACATGTATCCCCATAACTAGCACAGTGCCTGGCCATAGGAGGTACCCTGTTAATATTTGTAAAATAAGTGAACTAATGAATAATATTTTAATTTGTGTACATGTATAAACGTCCTCAAATAATGTCATTTTTTATAACATTGATGAGGAAAAAAAAATCAATTCCTAGCCCACCCACTGTCTATGTGGTGTTGGCAGATTCTTCCCATGTCTGTATGAGTTTTCTCCAGGTATTCTTGTTTCCTCTCACATCACAAAGTTGCACATGTTAGGTTCCTCAGTGTGTCTAAGTGACCCCAGTTGGAGTGAGTATGGGTTTGTGTATGAGTGCACCCTGCAAAGGGATGGTGTCCTAGTCAATGTGGGTTTCTGTCTTTCACTCTGAGTTCCTGTGAGTTATTGAGATATGCTCCAGCCACCAAAGAGCCAAAACTGGAATAAGTGGGTTGGAAAATGGATGAATGAATGAATATAAATTATTGTAAAATAAACATTTGTAAAGTATACAATCTTCACACAGGTGCACAATAATAAATGATGAAGTATGAAAGCAAGTCTGCCATGTTTGTGATTATATTTTGAATTTCATTGTAGGAAGACATGCTCCTTACAATTTTCACTTTGCAAACATGTATTCATTGATTTAACCCACCACCAATGCAATCATCTTCACTCACTCATTCACCAAAAATTAAGTAAATAATTCTTACTTACTATTATTAATCTTTCTTACTATCTGTATAACTCACACTTATTTCAATTTTTAGTAGTAGTAGTATTTGGAGTCTTTATTTAAAGTTTGGTGATATTTTTGTAAATGGAAATATGTCACAGGAACTTAACTTGTCTTTATAAAAATTAGCCTATGGTAAAATTTGTTTCATTACATATCATTTTGTTTAAAGTCACAGTTTCTAAGACTCTATTGAAGATGTTAAGTGAGGGCCTACTGCAATATCTTTCCAAAAGATTGCAAGCTCCTCTACTTCATCATAATATGTAATTTAATGTCTTGAACATGATAGTAGCTCAATAAATATTAATTTGGATGTATGTCCCTAAAAGTTATATGAACGTGTATACATATATATACATATATATTTATGTATATGTACATGAAAGTATATGTGCATTTGTATGGTAGGAAATTGAAAGCACCTTTAAAAATTTACCACAGTTTTCCACCTTTCACCTCTGTCTTTCTTCATATTTCTTTTTATGTACAAATGGAATATTAATTTAAACCATTACAAGGAATTATGGACCTGTTGAAGCCTTTAAGAAAACATCAAAGAGGATAATATCCCTTTATCACTTGAACGAAATTCATTTGTTACTGAAATTAACAAGCATCTACTAGAAGCTAACAGAAAAATAATTCTGCCAGATATAGCAGCTTGTCAGGACTGTTTGGTACAACATATTCACTAGTAATAATGGTTATGTGGGAGAGCCTGGTATAGGACCATCATTTGAGCTTCAAAGCCTAGTTCAGAATACAAGCATTATTCTGGATGTTCCAGTGTCATTTCAACTCTATTTTTGAGTATGTAATTTCCTTAAGAAGAAAATATTTTCAGGAGACCATTAAGTCATCTTGGACCCCCTCAAAGGACAGCTACAATAGATTTAGTCACTTAGCCATCTAAGTTATCACTTCTTCTCTTAAAAGGCCAAATCACAAAGTGGAAAGGCTCGAGTGGGAAACTGCAGGTCCTTAAGTGCGGCCTTTTGCCTGAATCCGATTTTACAAAACAAATCCTTTTATTTATAGTAATGCATTTTTGTTTGTCTTTTGTATTTATATTTTATTTTTTAAATGAAAGTGTTTAAAATACCAAAGAGGAAAATATGTTGCAACAAAATAATCTTCTCAGATTGATGGGTACAATTAGAACATTAGTAACTGGAGGAGAGGAGCCAAGATGGCAGTCTGTAGCCAGCTTTCTGCAGATGCTCCCGTCCAGAAGGAGAGTTAAAGGACAGAAATTTAGCAAGAAAGCCAACGGTTTGGAACTGAGCCAAAAGAGAAGGTCGAAGAACACACACCATCCCTGCTGGAGCAACCTGCAAACCCAAGGATACAAATAAACGGTACAGACCACATCACCAAGCAGACGGGAGTCCCCTCCCCCATGAGAGTGGCTCACAGTATACGCCATACCTACATACAAACAAGTGAGCAGAGTTCAGATGTCCTCCCACTCTACCCCACGGGAGAGACCCTCTAAAAACTGGACCTCCTTCCCCTACTAGGGTGCCGCGGCACTCTCCTGCCAGGCATAAAACTGTATAAAAACTGCATATATTCTCTACCTGCAAGTTGGAACT
>CAUYRH010153897.1:0-32957 GCA_963574655.1 Perodicticus potto | reverse complement strand
AATTTCCAGGTGCTTACTTTGCTGGTGGTCCACTGTGATGGTCAGTGTGTAAAACAGGTTCAAGTATTTCCTTTAGAGTTAGTCTTGTTGTGGCAAATTTCCTCAATGTTTGCATATCAGTAAAAGATTTGATTTCTCCATTAATTTTAAAGCAAGATATAGAATTTTGGGCTGGAAATTGTCCTGTTTAAGTAGATTAAGGGTAGATGACCATTGTCTTCTGGCTTGAAATGTTTTTCAGGGATGGGATTGGATGTGATATGCTTTGAGCCTTGTGTAATGAAGGAATGGTGTCAGTTTTGAGCTAGCATCCCTTGGGAGGCCACTGCAGCCAGGCAATGCTACTGAAGGATTTTTCAAAAAAGAAAGATTAGTTTGTTATGGGGCAGGAGGCTCAAACACACCAAACCAAGTCTCAGGACTGCGCTTGTTGCCACTGTGTGAAGTCTCACCTCTTCTGTAGCTTCACCCTGGCAATGAGTACAGTCAGGTCCTTGCATAGACCACAGTCTCTACTGTGCAAGACACGGTCTCTGTTCCTAATTTACAAATAACTGAGAAAGAGAACATTCTTTATGCTACCCTTTCACTTGAGAGCAGCTCTTAGTGATTTATGTGGATTCCTACAAAACACAGCCGACTTCATTGTGTCATTTGAACACATTTTCAAGGTATTCCTTTGAAAGTAAAGTTTTTTTCCAAACAAAAGTATGTTTTAAATTAATTAAAAAGTGAATGTCTGGGGCAGTGCCTGTGTCTCAAAGGAGTAAGGCACTGGCCCCATATGCTGGAGGTGGCGGGTTCAAACCTAGCTCTGGCCAAAAAAAAAAAAAAAACTGAATGTCTACTATATTGAAAGAATATTTTCCAAAGTATACTCCACAGTATCAGGGTTTTTAAGATGCTGACTGGCACAGATGAACACAGAGGTCTTATGGTGTTCAAAGTCATATTTCTAGCATTTCAAACCTTTTTTCTGCATTTTGCTAGGCTTGTAATATTGGGTAAGCCTCAACTTTAAAATAAAATAAAATGGTGACAAAATTAATACCTCCTTTATAAGGAGCATGCAGGATCAAATGCTTCAGTGTATGCAAAGTCCTTAGCACAAGGTTCTTAATTAATGTCAACTATTATATATTAATAAGAAGAATTAGCTGGGCAGGGTGGCTCATGACTGTAATCTTGGAAGTCTGGGAGGCCAAGGTATTGCCTTGGATTGTTTGAGCTCAGGAGTTTGAGACCAGCCAGAGCAAAAGTGAAACCCTGTCTCTATAAAAATAGGAAAAAAAAAAAAAAACCTAGCCCACACTGTGGTGAGTGCCTGTAGTCCCAGCTGCTTGGGAAGGATTGCTGGAGCCCGAGAGTTTGAGGTTGCTGTGAGCCAAGGTACTCTGTCCTGGGCCAACAGAGGGAAACTCTGCCTAATAATAATAATAATGATAATAACAACAATAACAAGAATAATAAATCTCTGGAGGGGCCTATAGCTTTGAAGTGTGCAGACTAGTAAGAGGAAGGGATTAAAGAGCATGAGTGTTCACCATTGTTCAAGCCCAGGTTGAAGTGATCCAAGAAGTAACTGCTAAGAACACCAAACAAGACACTTCCAAGTGTTCCTACTCATCTCTGAAAACCTAGTCTCTTGGAAAAGGCCTCTTATTGCATTAGGGCTCCCATAGAAGCAGGCAAAAGTGGCAAAAAAACTTGAAACCTGTCACCCTAACTCTGTTCCCTAAGTGTAGCTCCCATCCCTGAGGGGCAGAACTGTTGTGTTGAGCTAGGGGACCTGGAATTGTTTATTAGCAGTAAAATGTGTTCAGTTCCAATGGACCCCAGTACAGGACACAATATCCTGCAATGTCTAGGGTCTGTGGTGGCCCAGGCTGGGCCCGATGTTCAAGATGTGTTGTGAAGGGGCTGCCTTCTCTGGGTGGCAGCTCTGTTACTCTGGACCATGGGTGGTGGGGCCCTTCCTGCACTGTTTAACCCTCTTCTGAGCTTCAGGTGATGCTCTGAGTGCCGCCACGGCTTGGCTGGAGCAGGGTTCTCTATGCCCATAGGTGGATTAGGGGTCACTGATCACAGGCCTTTGCGGGAGTGGAGGGAGCTTTCCCTGGAAACTGGCCACTTGTCAACTTCAGCCAGAGAAAAGGCACCCCCCAGCCCACACCCCATTTGCAGATCCTGTCCCTGGGTCCCCTGAAAGTGAGCCCCTGCAAGGGCAGTGGTGTCCAGCCCCTCCAGGCAGGAGGGGCTCTTTGCAAACCAGCTCCCTCGACCCTGGCTGGTGCCCTCCTGCTGGACCACCCAAACCAGAAAGATGTCCATTTCCAGCGCAAGTATTTCTGACAACAAGTGAATTTATTCGTGTTAGAAGTACAAACGTAGGAATCCGAATACAAATACAGAGGGCAGCCCAGCCACGAGGCCCAGCTAAGGGTGCCGTGGGGACAGATGCACGAAGCGGGTCGCGGCGCCGCCCGTGTTGCCAAGGCACGTGGGGCGCAGGTGCGCCCTCATTTCACTAGGACACCACGAGATGCACGAGGAGAGGGGGGTCATGGTCACTGTGCAAGGAGGACAGCGGGACCTCAGAGCCGCCTGACTCGGCCAGGCCACCAGGAGCCAGGGCCGGAGGTACACGGGCGGTTGGAGGCCACTGGGTGAGGCGTGACCCTGGGGTGGGGCGTGTGCGAGGGAGTGGAGCACTCCAGGACAACCACACAGTGCTCTCGGTTCTGGAGACCTCGGCCTTCCTCCGGGATGTCCCAAGGAACAGTCCTCGGACATGCGGCACAACAGCACTTTTGCCCCCTCTTTCTGCCTGGGGCACCTTGTTGGATCCCTGAAGTTTTACTTTCTACACACGCGTCCCCAAAAGAGGACCGTCCGCGCACTCTGGCTGATTCCCGTGGGTCCCACGGTTTAAGCCAGACCTGCTTGTTGCTTTTCTCTATTACCTGTGAGTGCGGCTTCCTAAACTAGTGTCATGATGGCTGTGTGCCATTGAAAGCTTGAGAACAACTTTTAGCTTATCAGATACACTTGGCCAGGAACTTGACCCGGACGCACTAAAGACCAAGAACCGCTTAAGCGTGAGCTGGAGTAAATCTGTAATGCCCAGGCACTCTCAAAAGGAGGCAGGCTTCTTCAGAAGATCAGGTATTTAAGCTTGATTTTTTTTTTTAAAGAATGAGATCCCACGTTTTCAGGAAATACAAAGGTTGTCAGTTTTCTTTCTCTCTCTCGCTCCCCCCATCCCCTACAAGGGCTTAGTAAGCTAAGAAGCTGCCAGTAGAAAGCTCCTTCTACTGGGTTCAACTAAATTTGGGGTGATGGGTAGAGTAATACACACAAGAGTAAGTTGTTCCAGTTTTACCACTGAACACACAGACACAAATGCACACAGCACAGCATGTAAACAGAACACGGCCCCTTGCCCCCAACAAGACACATGTCCAATCCCTTCAACTGCTCCTCTCCGGGAATCTTTCATGGAAAGAGCAGCCCTGAAGAAAACGAACCTTTCTCTCAGTCCAGGAGCTGCTCATAAAGAAAAACACATCATGTAGTTGTACAAACACACTAGTGTGTAAACATTGTTCACTAGCACAGAATTAGCCACTTCAGTGTCAAAAGTGTCTATAGACTGTTTTAATAACTATTCTAAACCAAGATAATAGCAAACACTGTAGATTTCACTAATACATCGTGTTTGTCTCTATTCAAAGTAAAATGCAGAGATAAACAAGGGGGAACCAAGGCCTAGATCCAGATTGTTTAAGCAGCATGGAGATTATCCTTTGGGGCTCACCAAATTTGCAGTTTCCATGGATGCATTCATCTTAGGGAAAAGAGAGTTCTTAGAGCATTCAAATGGCATCTTTAAGAAAAGGGGAAAAAATAGCCAAGTTAAGTAAAAATGGAAAAAAAGAGAAAAAAAAAAGCAACCAAGAGATAAAAATTGGGTGGAATGTTCTCCTAGGTAGCAATTCGAACTCTTGATGGAGGCGAGGTGGACAGACAGGGCTGCTTGGGGAAACCAGCAGTTCTGGAAATGTTTTAGGCCAGCAAAAATTTTGTATTATGATCTGTGTGTTTAATATTTAGACTTAAACAAAACTTTTCCCCTTTTAACCAATATAAGTTCTGATTTTATTATACTTTAGGAAAGACATTTAAACCTTTATATGGAATCTGTTGCTGAGGTCTAGTGTGGAACATGGAAGATGTTGGTGACAGTGAAGATGATGGTTAATCAAAACCCTTTCATCATATCTGACAATTTGAAATTGTAGTTAGCAAGTTATGTGCATTTTCTGACACGTTATTTATTTTTAATTACACCAAAAGCCATGTAAGAATGCACTTTTTTTTTTTTTTTAACTGTTTTCCTTCTCTGTAGCTTCCAGGTAGTCCCGAGATGAGTGGATGTGTCAGGTGAACTGAGAGCTGCCAGGGACTGATGAGGCTGGACAGAGGAGGGTTGGGGTTTCAGATCTCCCTTCCAAGTGACTGATCACACATGGAGAAAACTGACTAAAAAATAATCCTTCCTGTTAGAAGTATGAATAATAGTTGATAAAAATCTGTTGTAATAAGTATTAACCAAATCAAAGCCCCTCATTATTCTGATTTTCAGTGGATTAGGACTTCTACTTAAGATGTTTCCAATGCATCTTTTATAAATCCAGAGTCAAACACTGCCCTCTTAAATAGGTCTTCTTAGATGAGGGAGACGAGCTTTCCTTCCCAAGAAAGCGACGTGGGCTGACATAGGTGAGACTTCTCGAGTGCTAATTACTCAAGGACAGACAACTCGGCCTACATGGCCCACCCTTGCTGGGAGACTGCCGGCCCCCACAAGGGCAGCAGACTTCCCAGTAGAAAACTCAGTTTGATTATCAAGATGTCCATAAAGTGACAGCGTAGCCCCTACAGGTGATCTGCCACTTTACAGATAGAGAAATGTTTGATGGAAAATGGGAACTACAAACCTTTTGTGAAAAAACTGGTTAGTGGCAATGCTGTCATTTTGAGAAGATTGAGGTCCTGGGGACTGTAATACCCATGTGGCAGTCTTGGCAAGGTATTATAGGAAATACCTATTCAAGAAAATATGCCTTGGATGTGTTATGTACACACATGTCATTCACTGGAATGGGACTTCAATGTGTGAGGCATCCAGGAGAAATCTGGGTGGAAGGCTGTCCTTGGAAATGTAAATGTCACTTTGTTGGGGGAAAATAAGGAACCTCGAATAACTAGAAATGAAAAGAAGAAAAGATGGTTGCTATCTGTTCCATCTGGGGGATTTCATTATTAGCAATCGGGGTTCTTTCCAGCCAGTTCAGTGTAAACTGTTCAGCTGAGCTAGAGGACCTTCCTTCCCTAAAGGAGCGTCGCCTGCCTCTCATCGTGTAGCTGCTCACTGGGCTGGAGAAACCCCGCTCAGGTTCACAGATGTGAGGAGCGCAGTGGGGTAAGGAGGCGATTGTCTGAATGTTCCAGGCAGAGCCATCTGCGTTTGCCTCAGTGACCTGACCGCTCCACCCAGCGTTTCTGTTGCCTGTGCTGTGTGTTTGTTTGACCGTGTGTTTTTTCTGCCTAATTATTTTCTAGCTCGTGTCCTTGTATCACATCATCTGAAAAGCCACTTGGTTAACTCAAAACATGGAAAACTTGCTAGTGACTGATTATTCAACTAATTTTTTTGAGCACTGATTTCTAGAAATTGGTCTACAAATGGGCTTTTCTGCAACCAGAGTGTATAAGAAGTTTAGAGGGTTTTATTGACAGTGTTAAAAAACCAAAGCATCCTTCATCCATAGGACATCTGGAGAATAAATAAATAAAAGCAAACAGTCTCTCTTTTTATCTTGAGGGAACCAGCCCAGGGTTATGTTCTAGAATTGGTAGCTTTTAATACGAAGAAATTTTAAAAGGAATGGAAGTGGCCTAACTCTTTAAAACTGTCAGGCATTAAAAAGAAAAGAAAGCCAAATTTTTATTCCTCCAGAAATAATAAATGGCTGAGTTGTTATCCTGTCATCTCTAGACATACATATTTTCTTCTTACAATGGTGAAGACCTATTTTTTATATGTATAATAAAAACAATGTCAATAAGGGATTGGAGGCATAGCCTGTTGCTTTTCTGCCCTTGAATGTGATTATATGGAGAACATAAAAGCAGAGACACTGCTAAACTGTTTGAACTTCAATGTTTTCTCTGGTTCAATTTGAGAAAAAAATATACAGATTACACACTTTTGCAACATTGGGCAATATAAAGGGGGCTCAGCAGAAAATGACAAATTTAACTTTTAGAATGTATTCACAATCTGGTTCTTTCCCCCTTATTTCCAGATATTTTTCTGAACATTTTTTAAATGATAGTGTCCTAAAGCCCAGGATAGAGAAGGTTTTAGCGCAAATAGCGCTTACCACCTCAGGGAATATTTACAAGGGATTGTGTTTAGTTTGCCTGCAATCGTTTACTGCTTTTTTTTTTAAATAGAAATTGAAGGTGAATTTTTAAATGTACACAGTTTTAAAAACTTTCACAAATAAGCACTCAGAAACAGTTGCAAAATCATAGAGGACTTCAAAGTGCTTTGTACCTTGAGAGCATCGAATTGACACAAAGTGTCATGGGTGGAGACAAGTTATGTCTCAAAGGAAATAACAGAAAATTTCCAGTCTAGCAGCTGCGATAACAATGATCATGGAAGAAGAGGTTTTGTTTGCTTTGTATTCTAGCCCTTTAGGGAAAGAGTGGCCCCTGGCTTCCTCGCAGAGGCCAGCACTCCTCAGTGAAGACTGGGTTACTGGCCCCTGTGCTGTTGCTCCTAGATCCTAGTGAGTTGCAGAGCAGCAGAAGGCGGCAGCTGAAAACTTTGCTTTCCCTGCAGCTGGCCACCACTAGGCAGAGACGTTTGCTGTGATGGTTCTATGTGCAGACTTTGGACTGGCCTGACTTTCCCTACGGGGTGTGAAAATGCCTCGCTATTCAGGAAAAGCCTTTCCTCAGTTGCAGAACGTGCAAAAACATTCTTCTTAACTGATACGATGCAAAATTAAGGATAAGACCTTTGGCATAGAAAGAAATGAGATCCTATTTCTATCTTTTCATAAAGGATAAAACTTGGCATGAAATAGAGCTGACTGCAGGAAATGGAAAATCTTACAAGATGTGGATTAGTTCAGTTTTGTGTTTCATTTTAAGGCATATTTTGGGTAAACTGGGGGCAGTGTTGGCTGGGCTCAGAGTTAATTACATTAATGTTAACACTGCCCTCCTTTGTCCAGCATCTGTGTAGTCTGTGCTGGTAGGTGGTGTTGAGACTGCAGAAGCTGAAACTTTCTAGGCTCTGAGGAGGCATCTTGCTCTAAGTCCATTGATATAAAATGCCTTTTCTTCTCTTTCCCTCACCCAGTATGCAGCTTAAAAGAGAGACAGTCACAGCTTTAGTATGATCCACAGTGGTCAGAAATTTGGCATCCTTGTCAAAATACAGCAACTGTCATCTCCTCAATTTAGAATTACGTTTGAGTGTGAGGAACACAGTAGCACCTTTGGAAGGCAGGTCACTCAGACAATCCTGCACCAAAAGCATTTCCCAGACCTACATGCACACGAGCCAGGGCTTAGGACACTCATGTGCCCGCGTCCTTCATAATCAAGCACGATGGCAAAGGAATGCCATTCAATTAAACACGGTGAATTTTCCTCACTCTCTCCCCAGGCCATTCTTCTTCCTTACTCCAAAAAGCAAACACGTAAGAGTAAATACTCGCACAGTCTTTAAAAGCTCCTGAGCTCTGCACCTCAGAGGTGCACACATACATCTCTCTGGCACTGTGGGCTGAAAAGGCTCCTCTCGGGAGTTGAGATTGATATGGAAAATATAAATCATGTCAGCCTACAGAGAGAGAGAGAGAGGCATTGGCATGCTCGCTGGAGATGTCTGAGTACTTTTTCCTCAGACCCCGTAAAGGGTGGATTACTATATGTGCAGGAATCTAGCTTATGCTCTATTAGTGAACATCTGTTAGATTTTCTGGTTCATGGAAAAGGAATGATGGCCTACTGCGTTTTGATCAGGAGGCCTGCTGAGCTTGGGAGAAGGGAATGGCTGGATTCAGAAAACAGAGGTCATGGGCACATGGAGCCTTCATGTGGTTTCATGAGAGCCTCTAACAACACCTGCATATTGAGTGGTTTTGAAACAAGGGGAATCAGTAAAATTGTTTATAAGGAAAAACTGGACCAAAACTGTCTAGAACTTCTAAAATGTAGCAGGTTGAAATTCTTTGTATTAGGAGAAAGTACGTATGAATTTATAAAGTTGGAAGCTGCGACTGCCCCTGGGCCCCTGCCCTCCGTGCTCAGTGCTGTGGTGGGCAGGTGCCCTCAGCTCCTGGCCTCCAGAGGACCCCTGCCAAGGCTGGGAGGGCTTGTTAATGCAGGAGAGACTACTGGCACGTGGCATTCTCCAGTAGAGGAGAAATTTCATTTAAACCAACATTTTCAACATATTTCCCCACGAACATTATTTTATTTTTAAATTGAATTTGCTAAATCTAAGTCAATTGGCTTGTGGCGTATGTAGCAACTCTTGAACCAAAGGCAGAGAAAGGACAGGAAGAGAAACAATGGGCTTCAATCTCGCACAGTGTACAGATGGGATCCTTCAAAACTGGGTGGTCAGACAGCTCCACCTTTGCATTCACACTTGGTATGTGACTATATTAATAAGAGTAAACAGATGGATCTAACAGTCATTTTTCTGGCCCTGTCCAGTCCCTTCCTATTCTGTGTCTGGTGTACAGCCAGTAATCTGCATGAAATCAGTACTTCTTTCTGGATAATAATAGTATACACAATAGATAATTAAAAAAATTAGTTTCCAAAAAAATTAATTCATTTTTCTGTGTAAGAAAGACAAGAAGCATAGAGATTCTGGTACCAAATAATGCCAACGCATTATTAACTAGCTGGTGGGATCTTTTTTACCCTATTGGTAATGAGAAGCTTCAAAAGAGTCATGAAGTATGTACTAGTATCTGGTTATAACAATGAAATAATATCAAGAAGCAAATTATAAAATGTGTTTTGTGTTATAAAAATATCAAAAGAGTATTGATTAAGGGGGATTTTTTTTCTTTGGAACTTTGCTATGTATCCATATTTCAAAGTATAAAATAATTCTTATTCATCAAAATATATAATTGATGATAGCCATTACTTTTTTTTTTTTGCATCTGAAACTGGCTTGAGTGGAAAATGAATACTTATTAAGGAATTTTAAAATTTTATCTACATTTCTTTCACACTCTGGACTATGTTATCAAGACAAAGTCTTGTGCATACTGTGATATATACCTTTCTTTGAAAGATGAAGACAATTACTGAACCCCTAATAGCATAATATAAGCTAGAGCCTTGGTCTAGTGAAACACAACTCTTCAGGTGGAATGTTGTTGAACTAGTCTGTGAACCTGATGTTCTAACACTGTTGACTCTCAGTAGTTTGGGTTAAGGTAGTAATGTTCAGAGATAATCAACATCTTTGACCTCATCTTTGACATGAGCATTTTGAAAATCATATTTTCCTCAAAAGGAAACTTATGGGCAAAGCACAGGGCCCTCTTTTCAGGCCTAGGGTGAGATTAATGGGTGATGGGGTCCTAGCTAACAATGGTGGTGCTGGAGCAAAAGAGGCCATAGAGAGAAGAAACTGGGATGGAGACTCACTGTGGTTCACACTGGGCTGAGTGCCGTGTGGGCATGGGGCTGAGGCCAGCAGGGGTGGATCTCAGCCAGGCACCTGGCTCAGACTCAGGGGAGCTGTGCTGAGGGCAACAACAGGGGCCTGAGCGTGTCTCAGCTATTGGCTTGAAACTTTTACAGATTTCTTTTTCTTTGTAAGGAAAATCAATAGCTACTTCCCAAATCCAAAAACCATTCACAAACATCACCAAGCTACAGATTCAGTGAGGGACTAACAAGAATTCCAGTTTAAAACTCAACATGTATGTGTATGTGTGTGATATATAATAGAAATATTTGGCAGGTACTTCCTGTGCAGCTGGAAGGTAAGTCATAACTGAAGATAGACTAAGCAGTGTCTCTCCTTGCTACTCCTGAGGGGTCACTACTGGACTGGGGTGACAGAAGGTCAAGAGTGTGAACCAAACGCCCTTCAGGCGAATGAGAAGCAGCTCTTAGAGATACAGGTATCCGACCCAATAGACCAGGTTGAAGAGCAGGAAGGACGTGGGGAAAAAGACTCGGGAATACGAGTCCAGCTCCAGGATGTCTATGTGGACGCGCCCTTTCCTCCAAGACCCCGATTTACACTCTTCATAGCAGCAGAAGAAGCTCTGACAGTCTTTGCCATCCAGACATTCATAGACACAGGTGTCTTCAAATTCCTGCCAGTACACGGAATTGTTTAAAGTGATCATTGCAGGTGGCGGTGGCCTCATTTCCAGGAGAGAATAGTTCTGCAGACAAAAAGAAGGATACAATGTTGTCATGGTAGGCCGTGAAAACAGCCGCGGCCCATCAAGTGACAGGTGTCTCCCAGATAACGGATGGATGGGCATGCCCACCCCCCACCACAAGCCTCCCCAGCACTGGAGACTGCCTTTTCAATCATTGTGCTTCTAATGCAAGGGAAATTGCACCGTGGTTTCAAAACTTGTGTTTCCCAGATTCTCGGTGAGGGAGGTGGAGCATATTTTCAAATGTGTATTAGCCATTTCAGGTCCCTATTCTGAGGACTTTTCTCTCTCTTTCTCTTTTTTTTTTTCAGATTACTGTTTGCATTTGTTAGCTAAAGTCCCAGTTGCAGCTGTGTCCTGCCCAAAGGAGGTGTGTCATGTGGGACCTCACCAACGACTTTTCTCTTGATTGGTAACATATAGGTCCTTAAATGGTAAACAGCTCACATATGCAAGTGTGGAGAGATAAGTATGGTATATTTTTCTAAATAGTAAACAGTAAAAGACACGGTGTACAGGGATGGTGAGAGAATCTTCTTGCGCCATGCAATTCGGGTAAAAAGCGAGCTTTCAGTGTGGGTGCTTGGACCCTTCCTGTCATCCCGAGGATAACAAAGACAGTGTGTGACTGAAATATCTCCTTTCTACTTCCGTCACTCTCCTCTCAACACGGAATAGCCAGAGTGGGGCAGACAGAGGAGACAGAACAACTTGCTATTCGTTCATGGATGAGAGGACGCGTTCTTGACCTTGAGAAGTGGCTGCAAATAGACTTGTCAATTCTTTAGACAGTGGCTCAGCTCTCCCAAATAGCTGTGCCATGTGCTGCACTGAATTCTGCTAGGAGGATGCATTTCCAAGTTTGACTGAATAATGCGAGAGTGCTAAAAGGCTGGCTTGCCCATCTGCTTTGGTTTTGTTTGTGCTGGGTGAACTGAGACAGGCCTGATGGTGGGAGCCCTGGGTCTGATGTCAAGAGAGAAATGGATGTAGAAACCCACCTCTAAGCTGGCCAGCTGGCCCTCTGCACACAGGTGGCACAGTGCTGGGAAAGAGGCCTTTTGGAATTCATTAGAAAGCATCATAAGAACCTCTTATTTTTACCAAAAAATATTATAACAAGGATAACAAGGATATATTCAAGAAATTTGGATCTTAGCTTGACTGGATATGTTCACAGGTGTCTGGAGTCATAACCTAGGGAGAGGAGGCGACTTGAGGGGCTCTCGGAGTCATTAATTACTCCCAGGCTTCCGGTGCATCATTGTAAATGGTGTGACTCTGTGTGAGCACAGATAACAGGTCTGGCCCCGGGGTTCATGGAGCACTGCTCACATGCAGGGCCACCCAGCTTGGCTCCCCGCAGCTGGTGGGACATCGCTGTGCACCGTTCTGTCTCCCCTGCTATTCTGGTGAACAGGCACCATGGTACCGCAACTGTCCTTGCAGCTCTAATGTGGACACTGCTTCTCCGGGTTAACATTCTGAGCCCTGAGTGGGTGTAAATGTTGGGGGGCGGGTGCTGCAACATGGCAGATCCCTGCCTCTGCATTTGAGGAATCCTTCTCTTTTTGACAAGGAACAGTTGGGAAACTCTGCCTTTACTAATTAAACAGTTGCATTAAACGTGTCCCTAGGTGTGTTTTGACCATGTCCAGTCAGACACTCATCCTCCTGCTTCTCCAGCCCATGTACCTGTGTGGCCTCTTGTGATGTACGGTGAATTGGAGGTGACAGGAAACAGAGCTGTCGTCTAGCCATTACAAAGCAGGCAGGCTCAAAGGAAGGTGAGGCCTCGGACTGAACAGCAGAAGGCTCTATGGGAGTGGGGCGGCTCCCTGGGGGTCTAACGGATGACTACAGGGTGGGCATAGGCCAAGAAGCAGCAACATTTCTGGGCAAGAAGACACTTCATGTCTTCATTTAGGGAACTAAAGCCCTGTGGCCACTGAGACATGTGGAGACTCCATACAATAATTAACAGAGTTCTGTTTATGTCTTTACAATTCATTGTTGTGAACTGAAACCAATTCATTTTGTAAAACTGAAACAACTAAGGATGTCAAGCTCAGAATAGCTATATTTTATATTGCTTAAGTCCATCTTTACCTGTACCCCTCTTATTAGTTATGAAAATTATAAACTGTGCCCGAGGTGGAGACTTTAATTAATGATTCCCCAAAACCCCCTTTGGCGAGCTGGGTCCCTGGCTCACGCCTCCTTTGCCCACGTGTGAGACAGCCAGCACTGCCCTGCGTGCTGCACTTCCTGGCAGCATGCAGAGTTCATCAGCCTGCTGTTTGACAGAGCAGCAGACTGAGGCATACAGCAGCTGAAACGAGCTGCCCCACACCACACCGGTGAGCGTTTGTTCCCTTCGTGGCTCGGAGGCTGCTCATTCCTGCCTTTTGTTGGCAGCAGTGGCCCCTCACCCAGCTCAGGGTTGTGGGTGCCTTCCAGGACAGAGCTGCAGTGTTGACAGCTCTCACACGACACCTGAGAAACGGCCATTTCCTTTGGTTATAGTCAAACTCTTCCTGGCCCCCTTTCTGCCTGTGAATTAATTCTCTTTGTACTTTCTTCAAGGTGGTTCGACTTTCCCTTAAAGGATTTTTTTTCTTTCTTTCGGTAGTATTATTTTTAGACCAATGGTGTCAATATGTCTTTCCATCAACATCCAGTCCCCTGGCTGTGTGTGATAATGTGCTATTTCTCCTTCTCTTCCAGTCTGATGCTATCTGGAGCACTTGCTGGCAAAATCTGTATGTTCATTGTGGCTTCCCACACCTGTAAAAGGGGTCTGTCCACAGACCACCTGTGAGAACTACTGTGATCCACCCTTGGGAATACAGACAACTATGGAGTCGTCACAGCAATGTGGGTCGGAAATGCACCCATTATAAGCTACTGACGTGAAAGTGAGGAAACCTGTGCCCATGGGTATAATCAATGAGCGGATATGTATAAAGAAATAAAAGTCACGATTGTGTGTGGTATATAAATAAATTGTTATTGATAAAGGTGGTAGGTCACATCAGTGATTTCAACACATAGTTCTCAATTTTTTAAATAGAGCTAGATTCTTACCTCAAGCTATATACTAAAATTCAGATGCATAGTAATGAAATGCAACACAACTTTTTAAATTGTCAAACACTGGTCAGTGTCACAGGCTCAGTTTCTTCATACTTCAGTTCTCTCATCTGTAGAACAGGTTGTTTGTAGGCATCACAGTGAGCGTATGAAAGTGCTTAGAATGCGCTGTCAAGCAGAGTGATCAGGAGAAAGAGAGGGGAGGTGGGGCATTGTGAGGGTGGAGGGCACCTTCAGAAGCAGCACACAAGAAACAGAGACCACAAAAGAAAAGGCTGACAGATCTGACACCAGCAAATTTAAAATAATAAATACAGAAAAACGTCCAAGAAAGGGCAGTGACAGTTTGCCAGTGGAAGCTGGAAGACAGACCACATGACAGACAAGTGGATATAATTCCCTGTGTGACTGTATAAATTATACATTCTATGGAATACTATACAAAGTTGGATAATTAAGTCCAAAGAACTCATCCTAGAAAAAGTGCTACACTACAACATCACTACAGTCACCTTCGAACTGCTCCCCTTGGCCATCTGGTGACAAACTTAATTGTCAGGCCTCGTATACAATATATAACATACCCATAACTGGCAGATTTCTACTTTAAAACACTAATGAAAGTTAAAATGCATTCATAAGCAATTCACAAAAGTAGAAATGCAAATCAAAAATAAACAAGTGAAAATGTTAAATTTTACCAATAATCAAAGAAAAACGCCAATGTGAAAATTTGCAAGGATTTGGCTATCACAGTTAGTGTAGTTCTGGGGGGGTGGGGGTCAGGTGCTGCTGACAGAGCAGGTGGAAAGCTACTTATGAAACACTCTGCAGCCCCTTTCCGGTCCTTCTGCTTCTAGGAATTTATAACCAAGGAAATAGCCATAGCTTTATACAAAAGGGGAGTGATAAGAATATGAATACAAATGAAAAAGTGTAGATAAACTCAGTGATCTGCCAAGATTGCCTGCAAATCAATCACAAGCCTGTCCTGCAATCAGTAAAATAATCGTATGAAATAATATTTATAGCACAGAAAACAAAGTACATATTTTTGAGTTGCAAAGGGCTATGCCACAATACATAGATCATAATTCAGTTTTTCTAAATGCCTGAGTATATATTATATGAATGCCTGGACAAAAATATTTGAATATATATGTATGCCATATACTAACCCCCATTTACAAAGAGTGTAATTAATTTTCTGCCCTATTTTCCAAATTCTCAAAGTTGGATTTTCTTAGGTAGTAGTAAGCACATATCTTAAGGGTGTGCACACCTCACTCATGGATCTTTAATTACGTGCATAAGCAGCCAGCTATCTTTCAAATGCACTCCTGGTCTAGCAAAAGTTCTCAGAAATACCGGCACCTATAATGCTATACATACGGAGGGAGCTTGAAGGCTTATTCGCTCATGAATCCATCTTGAGGAATCTGGATGTAATAACTACAAAAAAAAAAAAAAAAAAAAAGGAAAAGAAAAGAAAGAAAGAAAAAGTAGTTAGAAAATTGCCACGCAAATCCGCAGTGCAGAGCTCCCTAGTTAAGAGCAATCTTTAAAGTGCAGAGCTTTAAAGTGTGACTAAACCAATCCACGTCACCGGTAGGTGACACTGAGAGGATGCTGGAGGGTCAAATGCACATCTTCAGCAACCCTTTCAGGCTTCTTAAGAGTCTTGCTGAATTAGGTGTTTATATCCTGTTTTATAAGGTTCTAAGCACACGTTTATCTCAAGCAGCCTCCCCACCGCCTCCTCACTGCTGAGACTCACTGACGCCGTCTTCTTGGCGGTGGTCGGTTTTCTGCAGCTTGAGTAGTAGTTGAGGGTGGCGTACTCCATCAGAGCGGCGAACACGAAGAGGAAACACACCGTCACAAAGAGGTCCATGGCGGTCACGTAGGACACCCGCGGCAGGGACGTCCTGGCGATGGTGCTCAGCGTGGTCATGGTCAGGACCGTGGTGATGCCTGCATGGGGCACGGGCGTTGAGTTGTGAAAGACCACCACAGGGAACGTGAATAACGGGGTGCCCGGGTCCCCCAGCACGGCTCTTCTTTTACGTGGACCCTTCCCGAGCTGCATTTAAACCCAGGGCACACTCCATAATCCTTTAATGTCTGCACTTTTTTGTAAGCAAGATTTCAATAAAATTTCTTACCACAGTCTGCACAGTAGTATTCTAAGGCCTGAATCAAGTGGACACCTTTCAACTTATTCAGTAATCCTCTGTTGCTGTTGGTCATTCTACCCTATAAACTTTTTTTTTTAATTATCTTTATCATTAAATCATAGCTGTGTACGATAGTGCAAACAAGGGGTACAATGTGCTGGTTTCACATACAATCTTAACTATTTTCATCAAACTGATTAACATAGCCCTCCCGGCATTTTCTCAGTTATTATATGAAGACATTTGTATTCTGCATTTAGCAAGGTTCGCCTGTACCCTTCTAAGATGCACTTTAGGTGTGGCCCCACCAATTACCCTCCCTCCACCCCAACCTCCCCCCTCCCTTCCTTACCCTTGCCCCTTTCCCCATATTCTTGTGCTATAGTTGGGTTATACCCTTAATACAAAAGCTATAAATGAGCTTCATAGTAGGGCTGAGTACATTGGATACTTTTTCTTCCGTTCTTGAGATACTTTGCTAAGAAGAATATGTTCCAGCTCCATCCATGGAAACATGAAAGAGGTAAAGTCTCCATCTTTCTTTAAGGCTGCGTAATATTCCATGGTATACATGTACCACAATTTACTAATCCATTCAAGAATCAATGGGCACTTAGGTTTCTTCTATGACTTAGCAATCATTAATTGGGTTGCAATGAACATTCCGGTACAGATGTCTTTGTTATAATGTGATTTTTGGTCTTCTGGGTAAAGGAATTATAGGATCAAATGGCAGGTCAATTTTTAGATCTCTAAGTACTCTCCAAACATCCTTCCAAAAGGAATGTATTAGTGTGCATTCCCACCAGCAGTGTAGAAGTGATCCCTTTTCTCCACATCCACGCCAACATCTCTGGTTTTGGGATTTTGTTATGTGGGCTAATCTTACTGGAGTTAGGTGATATCTCAAAGTAGTTTTGATTTGCATTTCTCTGATGATTAAGGATGGTAAGCATTTTTTCATGTGTCTGTAGGCTGTGCGCCTTAAACTTTTTAAACTGAAGCTAGTCTGCCGTCCTATGAATCACCTGCTGTTCCACATCTTATGCTTTTCTTCTGCCCAATAAACCCTTTCTGTTCTTACTTCTCCTGCCCTAATTTGTAAACATCCACTATTTTTTTAAGTTTTTATTTTTTTATTAGATCATAACTGTGTACATTACTGCATTTATGGAGTACAGTGTGCTGATTTTATATACCATTTGGAATGTTTACATCAAACTGGTTAATATAGTGTTCACCTCACTTATTTAATTGTGTTTAGACATTTATACTCTACTATTAATATATTTGACATGTACCCTTGCGATATGTACAGTAGGTGAGGTCCCACCCATTACCCTTACATCATCCATCCATCCCCCTCCCCTCCCCTCACCTCTTCTTCTCTCCTTCTTTCTGGACTATGATTGTGTTGTATCTTTTGTATGAAACTGTGGGTGATTATATATAGATTTCATAATAGTATTGAGCACATTGGGTATTTATTTTCCATTCTTGAGATACTTTACGAAGAAAAATATGATCCAGCTCCATCCATGTAAACATAAAAGAGGTAAAGTCTCCATCTTTTTATGGCTGCATAATATTCCATGGTATACATATACCACAGTTTGTTAATCCATTCATAAGTCAATGGGCACTTGGGCTGCTTTCATGACTTGGCAATTATGAATTGGGCTGCAATAAACATTCTTGTCCAAAAGTCTTTGTTGTAAAGTGATTTTTGGACCTCTACCTAGTAGAGGAATTGAAGGATTGAACAGCAGGTCTACTTTTAGTTCCCTAAGTGTTCTCCAAACTTTTTTTCAGAAGGGACGTATTAGTTTGCATTTCCACCAGCAGTAAACAAGTGTTCCCCTGTCTCCACATCCACACCAACATCTAAAGTTTTGGGATTTTATTATGTGGGCTACTCTTACTAGAGTTAACTGATATCTCAAAGTAGTTTTGATTTGTATTTCTCTGATGATTAAAGGTGATGAGCACTTTTTCATGTGTCTGTAGACCATGTGCCTGTCTTCTGCAGGGAAGCTTCTGTTCAAGTCTCTTGCCCACAATGAAATGGGATCACTTGTTCTTTTCTTATTGTTTGAGTTCTCTGTGGATTCTAGTTATCAGACCTTTGTCAGAAACATAACCTTCAAATACCTATCTTCTCCCATTCTGAAGGCTGTCTGCTTACTTTACTTATTGTGTTCTTGGCTGTGCAGAAGCTTTTTAATTTGATCAGATCCCAGTAGTATATTTTTGGTGTTGCTTCAATTGCCAGGAGGATCCTCCTCATAAAATATTCTCCCAGGCCAATTTCTTTAAGTGTTTCCCCTGCACTCTCTCCAAGAATCTTTATAGTTTCATATCTAAATTTTAAGTCTTTTATCCAGTGAGAGTCAATTTTTGTTAATGGTGAAAGTTGTGGGTCCAGTTTCAGTCTTCTACAAGTCGCCAGCCAATTCACCCAGCACCATTTGTTAAATAGGGAATCTTTCCCCCAATTTATGTTTTTGATAGGCTTATCAAAGATCAAATGATGATGTCTCTCAGTTCATCTCTTGGTTCTCTATTCTGTCCTGTGTATCTACCTCTCTGTTTTTGTGCCAGTACCATGCTGTTTTGATCACTATAGATTTATAGTATAGTCTGAAGTCTGGTAGCATGATTCCTCCTGATTTCTTTTTGTTTCTGAGTAATGTCTTGGTTATTTGAGGTTTTTGCTGATTCCATATAAAATGAAGTACTATTTTTCCCAGACCTTTCAAGTATGATAGTGGTGCTTTAATAGGAATTGCAATAAATTTGTATATTGCTTTGGGTAGTATGGACATTTTAACAATGGTGATTCTTCTCAGCCATGAGCATGGCATGTTTTTCCATCTGTTAACATCTTTAGTTATTTCTTTTCTCAGAGTTTCATAGTTTTCTTTATAGAGATCTTTCATGTCCTTTGTTAGGTAAATTCCCAAATATTTCATCTTCTTTGGTCCTACTGTAAAATAGAGTCCATGTCTGTTTTTTTGGCTTGACTATTATTAAAAGCTACCAATTTGTGAGTATTGATTTTGTATCTTGAGATGCTGCTATATTCCTTGATCACTTACAAGAGTTTTGTAGTTGAGTCCTTGGGGTTTTCCAGGTATACAATCATATCATCTGCAAAGAGTGAAAGTTTCATCTCCTTTGACCCTACTTGGATACCCTTGATTGTCTTCCCTTACCTGATTGCAATGGCTAAGACTTCCATTACAATGTTAAAGAGCAGTGGAAACAATTGGGCAACCTTGCTTGGTTCCTAATCTGAGTGGAAATGTTTTTAATTTTACTCCATTCAAAATGATATTGGCTGCAAGTTTGCTGTAGATGGCCTCTATCAGTTTAAGAAATGTCCCTTCTACACCTATTTTCTTAAGTGTTCTGATCATGAAACGATGCTGGATATTATCAAAAGCATTTTCTGCATCAATTGAGAGAATCATGTGGTCTATATTTTTTATTTTGTTTATGTGATGTATTATACTGATAGATTTATGTATATTGAACCAACCTTGAGACCCTGGGATTAAAAACAACTTGGTCATGGTGTATAATTTGTTTGATGTGTTGCTCGATTCTGTTTGCTAGGATCCTATTGAATATTTTTGCATCTATATTCACTAAGAAATTGGTCTATAATTTTATTTCCTTGTTGGGTCTTTTCCTGGTTTGTGGATCAGCGTGACATTTGCTTCAAAGAATGAAGTAGTACTTCTATGTCTATTTTTTTGAAAAAAGGTATGTAATATAAGTATTAATTCCTCTTTAAAGGTTTGGTAGAATTCTGATGTGAAGCCATTCTGTGAAGCCCCAGATTTTTCTTTTTTGGGAGTTCTATATAGGTGATGCTATTGCAGTACTTGATATAAGTCTATTCAACATTTCCAATTCTTTCTGACTGCATCTAGGCAGATGGCGTGTTTCCAGGTATTGTTCTATTTCCTTCAAATTTTCATATTTCTGAGAACAGAGTTTTTATAGTATTTATTAAGGATTTATTAAATTTCTGAGGTATCTGTTGTTATTTTGCCTTTGTCATTTCTGTTTCAAGATATTAGGGATTTTACTTTTCTGTTTCTGGTTAGGTTAGCCAAAGGTTTATCAATTTTATTAATCTTTTCAAAACACCAACTTTTGATTCATTGATCTGTTGGATGATTCCTTTGTTTTCATTTTATTTAATTCTGATCTAGTTTTGCTTAATTCTTTTCTTCTGCTGGGTTTGGGGTTGGAATGTTCTTCCTTTATCCAGTTGTTTAAGATGTCCCATTAAGTCATTGACTTCCTCTCTTTCTATTCTCTTGAGGAAGGCTTGCAATGCTATAAATTTCCCTCATAGGACTGCCTTTGCAGTATCTCACAGGTTCTGATAAGTCATGTCTTCATTATCATTTTGTTCCCAAAATTTGGTAATTTCCTTCTTAATCTCATCTATGACCCAGCTATCATTCTGCATAAGATTATTTAGCTTCCATGTCTTTGTAGCAGTATGAAGATTCCAGTAGTTATTAAGTTCAACTTTTATTCTGTTATGGTCTGAGAAAGTACAAGGAATAATTTCTAATCTTTTAAATTTGCTGAGGTTAGACTTGTGACCTACAATGTGATCAATTTTGGAGGACATTCCATGGGCTGATGAAAATAATGTGTATTCAAATGCTGAATGGTTAAGTTTAAATCTAAAATTTCTTTGCTTAGCTTCTTATTGGAGGATCTATCCAACACTGTTAAAGGGGTGTTAAAATCTCCGACTATTATGGTCATGGAAGATATCAAATCATTCATGTCTGTTAGGGTCTCCTTTATAAATTGAGGAGTATTCTGGTTGGGCGCATAAATGTTAAAAATTGAAATCTCTTCACGTAGAGTGTTTCTCTTGACAAATATGTAGTGACCATCCTTATCTTTCATTACCTTTGTTGGTTTAAAGTCTATTGTATCTGTGAATAAAATTGCAACACCTGCTTTTTTCTGATTTCTGTTTGCCTGAATTATAGATGACCATCCCTTCACCCTGAGTCTATTTTTATCCTTTAGGGTAAGATGAGATTCTCCTCTGGCACCCCTGCAGGGCGAAGTCTAGCTCCCTCTGGCAGTCCACAGAATTGGGGAGGTGTCTCTCTGAAATTTGATCCCAGCAGGATTGCTCTACTATCAATGCTACCTGAGAGGTGCCTCTGTGTGGGTTCCTGCACCTCTGTGCGGGTTCCCAAGCCTCTGCCTGTTGCTGATTTGCACTTTTGCAGAGACAGACCAGACACCTTCCCCCCTGAGCCTTTCTGCACTGCTACTGGATTCACTGTTTCAACACAGTTGCACTGCCACAGCTCATGCAATGCCGCATCCTAGCAAAGAACTATGGACATTCCAGTCTCTGCAGGGGTTGGGCTTCTAGGTTGCCAGGCAAGGGAGAGGGGAAAGGTAGACTGGGAGTTCAAAATAGGAGGGAAAATATTTGTTCAACTTTCATGCCAGGCAGGAGAATGCCCAGCTCACAGCAGGGTCTCTCTAGAGAAAGATTCCCAGCCTCCAGTAACTCTCTCCCATGGGGTGAGACAAAAGGTATTCAGTTCACTGTTTGCTTGTAGAGATCCTAGGGCAAGCCACTCTCCTGGGGGAGGGGATGGACATTTGTCCTCTTTGGGATGGGCTTTGTACCTGGAATTTGCTTCTTTAGAGTTGGAGATGACATGCAGTTATCAATTTTCTCTCTCAGCTCAGCTCCCGACCTTCAGCTTTACTGGGTTCTTTCTGGCCATTCTCTCTCCCTCTGGATGGGAGCTTCTGTTGAAAGCTGGCTCCAGTTGGCCATCTTCCCCTTCCCCTCTTTTTTTTTTTTTTTTAAGACAGAGTCTCAAGCTGTCACTCTGGGTAGAGTGCTGTGGTATAGCTCAAAGCAACCTCCAACTCTTGGGCTCAAGCAATCCTCTTGCCTCAGTTTTTCTATTTTTAGTAGAGACAGGGTCTCACTCTTGCTCTGGCCGGTCTTGATCTCCTGAGCTCAGGAAATCCACCAGCCTTGGCCTCCCAGAGTGCTAGGATTATAGGTATGAGCCACCATGCCTGGCTACATCCACTTTTTTTCAAAGCAATTTCAGATTACAACAAGGGTGTAAATGATTAGGTTACATTGTTTGTGTTTCTTAAGTAAAGTTCAAATTGTAGTTGAGCCCTTCACCCAGGAGGCATGCTGTATACCCTGCTGGTGACAATTTTTTTAGTTTTTGTCTGAGACTATCTAGAGTTCTCCTTTGTTCCTGAAGGATATTCTCCATAGGTATAGAATTCTGAGTTGACAATCCCTTCCACTCAGCACTTAAAAAATGTCCTTCTTGCTTCATTAACCCAATATTATTAAAGTCAATTTTCTTTTATAGGTGACATTTTCCCCTGCTGCCTTCAAGGCACTTTCTTCAGTGTTTAAGAGTTTGAGTATAATTCATTTTAGCATGGAATTCATTGGATTTAACTTGTTTGGGATCTACTCAACTTCTTGAATTTGTAAATTTATGTCTTTGAGCAAATTTTAGAAATTTTTATCTATTTTTTTAAGACTTGTTTTTCAGAAACATTATTTTCTTTCTCTTTTACTTCTGTGACTTCAATGACATGAATGTTAGATATTTTCTTATCATCTCACAGGTCCCTAAGCTAGTTCATTATTTTTTCAGTCTGTTTTCTTTCTGTTGCTCAGATTGGGTATTTTTATTGTTCTATCTTATTATTATTTTTTTTTTTTGAAGAGACTCACTTTGTCACCCTTGGTAGAGTGCTGTGGTGTCACAGCTCACAGCAACCTCCAGCTCTTGGGCTTAGGCAATTCTCTTGCCTCAGCCTCTCAAGTACCTGGGACTACAGACACCTGCCACTACGCCCAACTATTTTTGTTGTTGTTGTTGCAGTTTGACCAGGGCTAGGTTCGAACCCGCTACCCTTGGTATATAGGGCTGGTGCCCTATTCACTGAGCCACAGGTGCCGCCCTTATTGTTGTGTCTTAAAGTTCACTCATTCTTTCTCTGTCCAGTCTTCTTTTGTTAATCACCTTTAGTTCACCATTCCTTTTGACACTGTATTTTTAAGTTGTAAAAATTCAATCTGGATCTCCTTTTTTTCTTCCTTTTTTTGGTGAGCTTTTCTTTTTCTTTCTCTTTTTTTTCATTTATTTCAAGCATGTTTATAATTGCTTATTGAAGCATGTTTATGATCAGTACTTTAAAATACTTGTCAGGTTTCTAACATCTGTGTTATCTTCTTTTTTTTTGGCAGTCTCAAACTCCTGGGCTCAAGCAATCTCTTCGCTCAGTCTCTGGAGTAGCTGAGACTGAGGCATGCACCATTGCACCCAGCTAATTTTTCTATTTTTAGTAGAGATGGGGCCTCATTTTGCATAGTCTATTCTCAAACTCTGAGCTCAAGTGGCCTTCTTACCTCACCTCCTGAAGTCCTGGGGTTACAGGTGTGAGGCACTGTGTCCAGCCTGTGTTATTTTGATATTGTTGTTTTCTGGTCTTGCTATGATGGCTAAAATTTGATTTTGTCTTGAATATTTCAGGTATTATTTTATGGAAGTAAACACTGTAATATACAGCAAAATTTTAAAGGAGCCATACTTACAATGTATGCAGAACAAAAAATATTAGTATAAAGATTAACAAATAAAATTTCTGCACCCCAAATGCATAGAAAAGAAAAAGAAGAGAAGGGAATTATGCACTGGAAAAGATAAGTTTATTGTATACACATATAACCAACAAATCTTCATGATATTGCATATTATCCAATAACATGAAATATCAAGTGTGTTTTCATGTCAGGAATATTTTATAGTTTTCCCCATGGATGGTTCACTGATCCTTTTTGTTTCTGATCTTAGAAATTTTTATCTAAGCTAATGTTTAACTTGTAAGTTTTATTTTTTAGAAATTTTGCATCTTTAGCTTTACTATTTAAATTATACTCCATTTCAAATTAATTTTTGTAGGCAGCACCCATAACTCAGTGGGTAAGGCGCCAGTCACATACACTGAGGCTGGTAGGTTCAAACCCAACCTGGTCCAATGACAATTGCAACAACAGCAAAAATAGCTGGGTATTGTGGCGGGCACCTGTAGTCCCAGCTACTTGTGAGGCTGAGGGAAAGAGAATCACTTAAGCCCAAAGGTTTGAGATTGTTGTGATGCCACCACACTCTAGAGAGGGCAACATAGCAAGACTCTGTCTGAAAAAAAAATTAATTTTTTTTATGATGGGAGGTAAAGATTAAAGCTCACTGTAAGATGCAACTATTAGGTGTGGAGTTCTGTGATGTAGACTAGCTCAAAGTCATAGAGAGTGTTGTTCCTATCCCTCTTTCCTGTTACTGGTTTTTTGTAGACTTGTTTAATCATTTAAATAAGTAGACAAGTGCACCTGTTTATATATACTACTCATAGAAGTATATTTAATTCTCCAACTCTGAGTGCACATTTTTAAACCTATCTTTTTATTCTCAGTTTCTCTTCTTTTAACATGGAGCTCTGGTACTAGGCATGGACACCTTTCTGAATGTTTTGTCTGTCTGTTTAATTGACTTATTTATCATTATTATATGTTCGTATTTATCTGTATCCTTTTGTTAATTGACTTTGTCTCATTTAACACAGCATACCAGTTCCTCTGATGTCCATATGTTAGATGTTTTTTGATCCATTATCTTTCAAACCAGGGATTGTGAAATCCTTGTGTGCTGTTTTTGGTCAATGTATAGTTAGGTCTCAACTTTTTAATCATGCTGATAGGACTCAACTTTTCATTGACTATCTGGCAATCCATCTCCATGTAATGAGATTTTTAGTAGTGTGCTGTCTTGCTTATTGTTCTATATGCTTCAGTTTTGCTTTTCTTCTCCTTCTTCTTTGCTTTTCAATCATTTCTATATTTCCTTTTTCATTCTTTTTTCCTTTGGTTAAATAATTTTTTTCATATGCCATTTAATTCCCACATTGAATTCTTAGATATGATTTTTATTATATTTTCATAATTTCCAACAACTTATAATAAGAATTCTTAACATATCACAGTCTACTTATAATATTTTCATATCACATCATTCATTTTTGTAACACTTAAACTCACATGAATATATTTTAAATGTTTCCTGCCCTCCTTGCAATACTTTGTCTTTTTTTATGTTGGAAACCCCAACTTACAATATTATTATTCTGACTTTAATTGAGGGGATAAAGATAGGAAGATAGCTTTTAATATTTATCACATATTTACCATTGCTGATCTTTTTCATTGCATCTGATAAGTCCAACTTTCTATTATTTCAAATAGCCCAATTAGCTTGCATTATTATTTTTATCATGGTTTTATATTTTCTGTGACAATTCTCACAGCTTTTGTTCATCTACAAATGTCTTCATTCCAACACAGTTTTTGAAGTATATTTTACCTGGCTGAATATATAAGTATATCTATTTATAATGAATAGGTAAGTTCTCTCCTTAATTTCAGTACTTCAGAGATGGCCATGAATATCATCTATCCTCAATTATTGCTCATGAAGGGTGAGCCATTAGTTGTATTTTTCCTCTCCCACATAGTGTAACCGGATACCTTTTACTTATCTACTTTCAAGAATTTGCTTTTGGTTTTCAAGGTATGGACTATATTGTTTTTCTTCATAATTCTCCTGCTTGTATCTCACCTAGATGTTTGAATTTGTAGACTGGTGTTTTCCACCAAATTTGGGAACATCTTAACCACATTTCTTCAAAAATTTTTGGCCTTATTCTTTTTCTCTTCTTATTCTGGAACCTCAGATATAGTAATGTTCTATATATTCATACCACAGAGCAATGAGTGTTCATTCATTCTTTCTAATCTTCACATTAAATAAATTTTATTTGGCAGTATTCACTTTCACATATGCTTTTTTCCCAGCTATTTTTAATCTTCTCTTAAGTACATCTAATAAATTTTTCAGTTAAGATATATATATTTAATTCTAGAATTTCTTTTTTATTTACTATTATTGTGTGTTAACCCATGTATTCATTCATAAAAATCATATTAATATTTTCTTTTTGAGTCCTTGGACATTGTTATAATAGCCGTTTTTATTTATTTATTTTTATTATTTTTTTTTTTGAGACAGAGTCTCACTATGTCACCCCAGTAGAGTGCCATGGCATCAGAGCTCACAGCAACCTCAAACTCTTGGGTATAAGAAATTCTCTTGCCTAAGCCTCCCAAGTAGAAGGGACTACAGGTGCCTGCTACAATGCCAGCTATTTTTTTTGTTGTAGTTGTCATTGTGGTTTAGTAGGCCCAGGCCAAGTTCGAACCCACCAGCCCCAGTGTATGTGGCTGGTGCCCTAACTATTGACCTAATAGACATTTTTAAAAACCATTGTGTACTGATTCAACATTAGAGTTGCCTTTTTCTATCAACTCTTTTTTTTCCTTGATCATAGGCCACAATTCTTTTTTTTTTTTTTTTTTGCAGTTTTTGGCCGGGGCTGGGTTTGAACCCGCCATCTCTGGCATATGTGGCCGGCACCCTACTCCTTTGAGCCACAGGCGCCGCCCTATAGGCCACAATTCTTTTTCCTTCTTTGAATGTCTATAATTTATTTATTATATATTCAGTATTGCAAGTGATACATTATAAGGAGTTTGGGCTATGTTACTCTTTCTTAAAGCCTGTTAAATTCTTTCTATATTATGACAGTTAATTTACCAGTGGCTGCCCCTGATCTTATCTTTGCTTGATTTAAGCTTTGTTAAAGGAGAACTAGAGTACCCCTTAATTTCTAGGCGTTGACTTTCTGGTGTCTTAACTAAACATCTTAGTGTGAATGATGTATCCCCAGCCTCTAGGCCTTCATCTGTTATCCAACAGCACCATGTAGCTCTCTGTGATCTTTATCCCACAGCAAGCATTCTCCATGGGACTTTCATAGTCTCAAGTTGTATAAACATAACTACACATGATACTGATTTGAAGCTGATCTTTAAATGTCTCACATACAAAGGCACCTAACATTTGTAACTGTAAGGTCCTGACTCTAAGAGTAGTTAGTATATTTATGTTAATACCTTTGCCTAATGATTAAGCAATTCTATCATGTATTTTCTATAAGCATGCAAAACTATTAAAGGTGGAGAATATGACAGACTAATTTATCTGAGTCAAAAAGTACTTTGTTTTTGAATAATCAAATGAAGAATAAAAAAACACAGAAGCAACACAATATAAATTTGAAACTGAGACAGCTTTGTCTTGTGTGGAGGAAATTTTGGGAGGAAAACTACTTCTATATTTAGTCTTATATATTACTTGTCTTCAAAATATCAAAACGTTGAAAGTTAGGCAAAATTATCATAGAGAAAAAACTGACAAAATGTGTCTCACAGTTCTAAAACAACTGAACTTGAAGAGAACTTTGGGAAACAAAGAAAAATTCATAAAAAGGTTGAGTATTAGTGTCTGGACCACAGTTGACAAGAATGACCATTTTCTTGTTTGCTGGTAAAGCTGCTATGTTCAAGTAGAGCTTCTTTTACTGGGAAGCTATCAGGTCACCAGTCCTCAAGCCAGTTCGTTTTCTTGCCACTGATGTTGTGAAAATTTTGAGTTGACAGATTCCAAGATGTGCCTATATTTTTTGTGACGCTATAAGCCTCAGAGTACTGTATCAGATGACACAATTGATTATTAGGAATCTCTAACCCCATCTTAATTTAAGTAGCACAATGTAGAATTCCATTATCAGAAAGAACAACCTCACTAACTCAGCTACTTAAAAAAAATTCCAAGCACAGATTAAGTCACCCTCAAATTAAGGTCATTCAGATTTAAACAAAATTTTTCTCATCGAAGATATTTTTATGAAAAATGAAACACAACTATAGCCTAGGATGAAAGAGGGAAGAGGAGGGAGAGGGGAAGGGTGGGGGTGGGTCGATAGAGGGAGGGTTAGTAGGGGACCACACCTATGGAGCATATTGCAAGTACAAGTTGGATCTATCAGGTGTAGAACACAAATGTCTTAATGCTGTAATTGGGTAAATGAGGTGAAGGCTATGTTGACCAGTAGGATGTAAGCACTCCAATTTGTACAAATAATCAACACACTGAATCCCACAATGGCATAAATGTATTCATGATCTATGTACAAATGACTTAATAAAAAAACATAAAAAAGAAGATATTTTTATGAATGCTTCTATATGAAAATTACACACAATGTTGGGAGAGTTTTTTTGACACTTACCTAATGCTGTTCTTGCTGGGGTAGCGTCTTTTTTGATCCAAAATGACACCCAGGATAAGACCACAGTCAGTATGCAAGGAATGTACGTTTGAATAGTGAAGTATCCCATTCTTCTACTCAATTCAAAATATATGGTCATGACAACATAATCGCCTGTAATGAAATTTTGTCAAAATTAGAAGAACTTTCTTGTGTTACCTATAATTCAGGGAATAATTTGCAATTTATTTTGCTCAATGGATAACCTGGATAAAAATGTATAACTATAACAACATCAAATCAGGAAAAGGACCAGAATGGCTGGTGTTCTTAACCTTAATTTTTATAGTGTCCCTGGCTGGGCCAGGCAGTTTACTGGTCACTGCAAAGGACACAAAATAAACATGTTCATTGACAGACAGGATTCAATGAGCTATTATTACTTGAGTCCTTCTGTAAGTTACGTGATTAAATTCAAGGGTAACAGGGAAAAATCAGTCCTCAAACAGATGCAGGGTCATTTTAAAAGCTCTTTTGTCAATAATAACAGAGTTATCATACACATAAACTTGTGTACTCATTTTATGTTTTTATTTTATCATATTATGAATTTTAGCTAATCAACTTTGTCCTTTATGTTTCATTTAATATTTTTATATTTATCCTATTTTTTTATATAACTTTAGTGCTTAGGCCGTACCGACACAGATACCAACAGAAGGAGTCGTTTCCTGACATTCTGCTCCCTCCTACGAGAACAGAGCACACCACAGAGGAGCCGGGCAAGTGTAGATGCTGTTGGGGATTCCTGGAGACTCCCGGGGGCTTGAGAAAGGATGCAGGCTCAGCACCCTGCCTGTTTCATCGCTGAATTGTCCCTATTCATTTCCCTTCTTGCTAAGAATGTGCTCTTCCCCCTCCCTGTGGGGACCCTCCACCCCTCTAGCCTGCTGGATCCAGGTTGTTGCACCTGAAGGTTGTCATGTCCAGAACTGAGCCGTCACCTCTCCCACCACAACTCCTCTTTGTTCAGGTGCTTCTCTCACTGGCTCCAAGAGGAAACCGAGCAGCTGTCTCTGATTCCTTCTGTTCTTTCCTCCATAATTTTACCTGCTACATGGCTCTCAAATCCTTTCCCCACCTAGTCCAGGCTGCCATCTTCTCTCACAGCCCCAAGCTGGTCTCCTGATGATGGTCCTTCTCTCTCCAAACCATTGTGTCTCACCACCAAAAGGGTCTTTTTCTAAAACACAAGTGTCATCATACCTGATTATCCTTAGAACTAAACATCTGGCTGCCCTTGTGTGGCTATCACACTTGTATCATGGTCCACACCTTCCTGTATCAAACAGCCCTTGTCCTGTGCCCTCTTTTCTCTCTGGTCTGGGCTGCCCAGGTCCTCACACTTATCAAAATCCTTCCGCACAGGACTGGGGAGCCCTTCCCATCTGCTGGGGAGGACGCTCTTCCTTTTTGTTTTCTCTGTATTCAGGTAGTTCCTATTCTCTCATCCTTGATGCTCAGCTTAGAAATCACTAACATCCCTTGGAAGCCTTCTCTGAAACACTCCCAGCAACTGTGATAAACTCATTTCTATATTTACTAATATGCTGTCTGTCTTCAAACCAATAAGCTGGTTGGGCCTAATGCTAAGCTATCAATTAGTATTTGCCTAATAAAAAGGTCAGCCTTAAAGTGCCATTTTTACTTAAAAGATTGACAGGGAGAGTATTTTGAGCCCATATGAAAACTATGCTTTTCAATAAACTGGAATTTTTGGTGGGATACAATATTCTATTTTAGCAACATTTAGGATTACTGATAGAAACATCAACTTTGGTTCCATTTTCCAAGAAACATTTAAAATTTTCAGCAAATTAGCATTTCACTACAAAAGAATCAGGATGATTACCCTGAATCAATAAAGGAACATGGTAATATTGTTCTAAGTAATGTGAGTACCAATGTTACATCATTTCTTGGGGAAATGTTATTTGAGTTATGTGTGATTCTTAATGCCTGCTGATTTGGGCATAAAATTTCAAACAAAACTCTAGCAGAAAAACAGATAAGCAAACATGCAAAAAAAACCCCAAAACATAATAAATCACTGTAGGAGTTATAAACACAGTCCAAATGGGATACATAAGAGTTGATGAATTTCTTCAATTATCACCATTGTAGGTTACCGGAGAAGATAAATGGGGGGACAGCCCCAGCGCAGACATAAAATTCATTTTAGCAAATCCATCTGCTGCCATGCCTGTCCTTAGCTTACTCGTTTGCCTAACACAGAGGGCTACCTGGACTTTGGTGGCTTTGGGGGTTCTCAGGGACCCCAGGAAACACAAGACTTTCACATAAATTTAGTGCACAGAAACCTCTTGAGAGCCTAAGGAGGCTGCCAGCAGTTCAAGACGGTGCAGCCCCCTTCAGTCTACCCAGGGGGTTTTAACATGGTACAGCAACAGCATATCTGCAAGAATGCAGAGCAGTCAAAGATAAGAGAAAGAGGAGCTCAAGGCCCCCTGGAACATTGAATAAAGAAAGTAGCATTTGGGTAAACAGGACATAGGGCAATGGAACGTCTGAAAGGGCTGGATAAGGTATACAGAGAGAGGAGAAGGGGCAAGACCAGTTTTGTCCCTTTGAGCTTTCTTAACTTCCCTAATTTAAACTACTGATCAAGAATCTAAAGGTCTTAGCTCCCCTGCAAGGCTGAATCCCCACGCACATTTCCCTGACTTGGTGACTCCTGGTTCCTTTCTTCTGGGGTGGTTTTGAGTTGGAAGGCCCATGAGTAACTCTGCCTGCTTGCCTCCGACAGGTGGTTAGCAGCTTTTCCAGAAGTGGGTGCTTCCCAGGAGAAAGGTGGCATCACCAGAGACCCAGTGTTGGGTGCAGAATGCTGTCAGCGACATATGGGAGGCTTCAGAGAGACCCATGAAGATACAGAGGAAAGTCGGAAACTGAAGCCAGATGTTTCCATTCCCAAACATTTGCTTTATTTATTTTAGTAGGCAGAAATTAGTTCCTGAAAATTGCTTTTTAGCACTGAATATATTAACAATAATTTACCCCAGGCTGACATTTTGAAGCATACATTTCTTTGCTGTCTCTGTTTCCAAGTTCACAACCACAGAAGGGCTCTGTCAATTTCAGGCAGGTTGGAACCTGATAAAGCCAACAATGTTGGACTTATAATTGGCTTAGTTGAGATGGCTGCCCATTTTGGACAAAGGAAGATTAGGGCAGATTAGGCTGGAGTACAGTGGCGACCACAGCTCACAGCAACCTCAAACTCGGCTCAAGCGATCCTCTCGCCTCAGCCTCCTGTGTAGCTGGGACTACAGTCACGAGCTACTATGCCTGGCTAATATTTCTATTTTTTGTAGAGATGGGGTCTGACTCTTGCCCAGGCTGGTCTCCAACTCCTGGTCTCAAGTGATCCTCCCACAGTGCTTGGATGACAGGGGTTAGCCACCATACCTGGCCCCTTTTACTAAATTTTATGTTTATAAAGCATCATTTTCATCAATCAGTAGGTACATAACAAATCATTATCAAGAAAGGAAGGCTGCTCTCTGCTCTCTCCCCCGTGTCCCCCCCCCCCTCGCTCGCGCTCGGTTCTCTCTTATCTCTCTCTTCCTTGGTGCTGCTCTGCAGCATCCCTCACCAATAAAGACCTTTTCGTACAAAAAAAAAAAAAAAAAAAAAAAAAGAAAGGAAGGTCATAGAGGTGTTTTGTTTTTTTAGTGGTAGCCAGTTACTGGATAATCCACATTCATAAGAAACCTACTAAATGCAGAACACAAATGTTTTCACATAATAAACGAGAAAATCTCATGAAGGCTATGTCGATCAGTTGGATGAAAATATTTCAGATTGTATATGAAGCCCGCAAACTGTACCCCATGATTGCACTAATGTACACAGCTATGATTTAATAAAAAAAAAAAAAAGGTTCATTATAAAATCCTAGCTTCTGTTTCAAAATTTAACAATAAATAGTAGCTTATGCTCTAAAGGTGTAATTCTGTTTTAGGCACAGAGATCATCCCAGAAAGTTAAAAACAGAAAAGGACTTTATGGGGCTCTCCCGTGTACCTCTATGTACTTCTAATGTGTAAGCCCTAGAGACACTTCCACCTGAGTTTACCACTCCACCTCATTGGTGAGACTGGAAGCTCACGATACGTTCCCAACATTGAGCCTCCTCTAGGGAGCAGCCAGATCGTCCTTGCCTTAACCAGCCTCATTCTGATAGTACACTGCTGGAAAATCACTTTTTACTTTGTGTTAGAGATAACTTCATTTCTTTATTGCATTTCAGACACCAAAAACATCCTCTGAATTACCTTTAAAGTGTTGTTTACCTGTTTCTTCTCCTAATAGCCATCTTTTCTCTCCCTCTTACAGATAAATCAATTCTAGTCCCTTTTCTTATTTTTTTTTGTTCTTGTTTTAACAAAAAGTATGTATTTCTTTGTTTATTTCAGATTAATATGAGGGTATGTTGTTTGTGTTTGTTAGGTAGAGTCCAAGTTGTAGCTGAGCCTCTCACCCAGGAGGTGGGCCACATTGTACCTGTTAGGTGAGAGGTCACCTGACTCCCCCTCTCCCCGCTATAACTTGAGTTTAATTACGTTTTTCTTGTGTGGGCATGTATTTGTTAGTCTGGTTTCACATTAGTATTGAGTACATTGGACACTTGCTTTTCCATTCTTGTGATACTTTACTAAGTAGAATGTTCTCCAACTCCATCCCAGTCTCTTTTCAAGAAAAAACAACCTAAGCTTAATATTCCCCCCTCCACAAAAGCCTGACAAGACCTGGGAATTAGCAAACTTTTCCATCTTCATCTTCAAGCTTGTCTTGGGAAGACTCTACTTGCCTTTTT
>CAUYRH010153895.1:0-36268 GCA_963574655.1 Perodicticus potto | reverse complement strand
CTCAAGCTGTCACCCTAGATAGAGTGCTGTGACATCACAACTCACAGCAACCTCCAACTCCTGGGCTCAAGCGAGTCTCCTGCCTCCGCCTCCCAAGTAGCTGGGACTACAGGTGCCCACCACAACGCCCGGCCATTTTTTGGTTGCAGCCATCATTGTTGTTTGGCAGGCCCGGGCTGGATTCGAACCCGTCAGCTCAGGTGTACGTGGCTGGCGCCTGAGCCCGTTGAGCCACAGGCGCTGAGCCTATCATGTTTTTATAGAAGAAAAACACAGAAAGGTTAAGTAATTTTCTAGCGGTCATATAGCTTTTTAACAGCTGAGATTTGAACAAAGTACATTGCCTTTTATTTCTCTGAACATCCATTCTCAGTCTCTTGTCCGATTCCCTCTAAAATATTGGGATGCCCTAAGTTTCTACTTGGTATTTCTCTTCCTAAGAGAAAGGATTATTTCTTAAATAATCTCATCTAATTTTATTGCTTTTGCTTTAATAAGAATATTTATGGTAATAACTACCATGTCTATATCCCCATCTTTTCCTTGCAACACATCTATATTTGTAGTTGTTGACCAGATGGTTCCTTGGACATCCTATAGATATTTTTTAAGAAGAAAGCTAAACTTACCAAAACTGAACTCATTATTTTTCCTTGATGTTTACTTTTCCCACTTTCCTATTTCCATTTCCTTTTTTTTTTTGTAGAGACAGAATCTCACTTTATTCCCCTCAGTAGAGTGCCATGGCCTATTTCCATTTTTGATTAGTTGGTTTGCTTATTTTATGTCATCATTCACCCATTTCTTGTAATCAAAGATAATAATCTGGTAGCCATCTGATCATTTTCTTTCTGCAAAACATAGAGAAACTATTCTGGTTCAGCCACTCATACCTCTGTTCACACCACTATCTTGTTATCATGTGTTTTGTCTCTAAAGTCTTACATTCCAGCCTTCTCAGTCTCTGACAGTAACCCCTTATGCTTTCAGCTCTCTCATTGCCTAATCCTTATTGATGTTTCTCACATTATTTAGAATTTAGTTCCATTTACCATTTTCTTCCAGTATAGAGGTAATTTACTAAAGTGACAAAGAGCATAGGCTTTGAGTAGGTAAACTTACACTCTCAGCCATGATGGAATAATTGGTATTATTCTGACCCTTATATCCTATACAATTATAGAACTGGACAAAATATGCACAATAACTCCAGGTATTGAACTACAGGTAGCACAAGACTTTAATCGCTGAAAGAAGGAAAACATTCAAGGTTAGCTATACCATTTGCCTAGGCTTTCAGATTATGCTGAGCTGAACAAGTAGATATCAGAGTTCAAGGCTAGAATTTGTGGTACAGAATAGCAGAGATGAGGATGCTTTTCAGAGAATGTAGCCACAGATGACTAAGAGTTTCCTTCAAGTCCTTTGCAAAGGGAGGATTCACATATGTTGGATGGAAATTTGCAAGACTTAATAAAGCATGGCTACTATGGGACTGAATGCAAAGGAGATACTAGGAATTGCACAATTCTGGGAAATGTTGGAGGTCTGGTCCAGCCACAGAAAGTCTGCTGAGCATCTCAAACTTTAGGAATTAAACCAAGCCATCGAGCAAAGGGTACACTAAAGAACTAAACCAAAACCAAAATTGGACTCACCCTAGCAAAGGATAAAACCAAGTCAGAGAGAGTTAAGAGGATCTGCCAGTAAATAACTCTTCACCATTTAAAGGAAGACAAAATAATCCAGAGATCCAAAATCATTATTATGTATTAATATTGTACTTCAATAAAAGCTTCCTAAACTTGAGAAGAAAGAGAAAAATATGACCCATGACCTAGAGAAAAGGCAGTTGGTAGAAACTAATCCCAGGATAACCCAGATGTTAAATTAGCAAAGACTGTAACTGTTTGAGCATTTAAAGGAATAGATGGACATAATGAAGGAACAGATGGGGAGGAATCTTAGCAGATAAATAGAAACTGTTATAAAACAACCAAATTAAATGCTGAACCCAATGGTACAATATTTGAAATTTTAAAATTCACTGTGTGTGTTCCTGGATAAAAGGGCAAAAAGAAAAAAGAATGAAGGAAGAAAGAAGGAAATGAAATTCTCAATATGGGTTTAACAGTTGGAGGGAGAAGATAGAAAAGTCAGTTGACTTGAATACAGATTAATAGAAAATACCCAGGGCGGTGCCTGTAGCTCAGTGAGTAGGGCTCCGCCCCCATATACTGTGGGTAGTAGTTCAAACCTGGTTCCAGCCAAACTGTAATAAAAAATAGCTGGGCGTTGTGGCGGGCACCTGTAGTCCTAGCTACTTGGGAGGCTGAGGCAAGAGAATCGCCTAAGCCCAGGAGTTGGAGGTTGCTGTGAGCTGTGACGTCATGACACTCTACCCAGGGCAACAAAGAGATTATGTCTCTAAAAATAAAAATTAAAAAAGGAAAAGAAAAGAAAATATCCATGCTAGGTGTTGTGGCTCATGCCTGTGCTCCTAGTACTCTGGAAGGCTGAGGCGGGTGGATTGCCTGAACATATATGTTGGACATCAGCCTGAGCAAAAGCAAGACCCTGACTCTAAAAATAGTTGGGCATTGTGGCAGGCACCTATAGTTGCAGCTATTGGGGAGGCTGACACAAGAGAATCTTGAGCCCAAGAGTTTGAGGTTGCTGTGAGCTATGATGCCACAACACTCTACCAAGGGCAACAAAGTGAGATTCTGTCTCAAAAAAAAAAAAAAATCCAATCTGAAAAAAGAGAAGAAATGATTAAATAAGGATGAAAAGAGCACCCTAGATCTATGGGAAAATATTAGGAGAAGAAAAGGAAAACAGGGAAAGAAAAAAGTGTTTAGAGTTATGGCTGAAATTATCCCAAATTTGGTGAAAAATGACAACCTGTAGATTTTCTAAGGTCAGCAAACCCTAAGCAGGATAAACACAAAGAAAATCCTACTTAGGCATATGGTAGTAAAAATCCTGAAAACCAAAGATAGAATATCTTAAAAGCAAGTGGAGAAAAAGCCTGCATAATGTAATGCTTACCATTATGTTACACTTTGCCTACAATATTCAGCACAGTAACAGGCTGTATAGGTTTGTAGCCTAGGAGCAATAGGCTGTACCCTACAGGCTAGGTGTGTAATAGGCTATACTACACTCCATCACCTAAGGATGCATTTCTCAGAACCTATCCCTATTGTTAAGGACCCATGACTGTGTGGCCACTTTGGAAAATAATTTGGCCTCGCCTAGTAAAGATGAACATACACCTACTTTATAGTTAATACTAGGCATATACCCTAAGAAATTTTTGCACATGTACTTCAGGAGACATTTACAAAATGTTGATGGTAACACTGTTCATAATAGAAAAAAAATGGGATCAACCCAAATGTCTATCAATAGTAAAATGAATAAGTTATGTGACTAATCATACAAGGAATACTATAGAGCAGCAAAGAATGAACTACATATGAGGTCTGACAAGTTTGCCAACTCATCCTAGAAAAAGTACTATATCCTTCACTGCTAAACACTACGGTCACCAATAAAGTACTCCCCTTGGGATGCTATCTATGCCCTGAAGCCAGTGCCCAGTCTACCCTTCAGAGCATTTTGGAACTTTTTTCTGGAATGTGATACTATCCTTGTGTCCCAGGTATACATCCCATTTGATCATAGTGTGTTATCTTTTTCATGTGGTACTGAATTAGATTTGCTAGTATTTTGTTCAAGATTTTTGTATCTAGATTTATCAGGGAAATTGACTAGTAGTTTTCTTTTTTTGTTGTGTCCTTATCTCTTTATCTCATTTTGCTATCAGGGTAAAGCTGGGCTCATAGAATGAGTTAGGGAGAATTATTCTCTCCTGTTCAATTTTTTACAATAGTTTGAGGAGGATTTTTATTAGTTCCTTATGTGTTTGGTAGAATTGGCAGCCCCTCCTGGGCTTTTTAGAAAAGTCTTTTTACTTTTTAAATCATAACTTTGTACATTGATGCATTTACAGGGTTCAGGATACTGCTTTAATATACAATGTGAAATGCTTACATGAGAATAGATGTATATAAAAGTAACTAACATAGTGCTAGTTGAGTATTTTAGGAGTTCAAAAAGAAGAGGGACATTTTGGCTGACTTGCCTATGGAAGGCTTGACAGAAAAGGTGGTATTTGAGCTAATCTTGCAGCATGTGAAAGTTATTAGGTTTTTATGGTACACTCAAAACTTAAATTCTTTCCTTTATGTGTTCAGAATTATTGAAAAGCAAGGCATCAGATACAGACCAATATGTAACTAAATATCAGTTATACACCTTATGAATCAATTGGAGAAGACAGCTTCACCTTTATAGCAAAACAGCTTGAACATACTCTTCTCTCCTATTCCCTTCCCCAGTTTAGTTTCCGGGAAGGGAATAAGAGAGATGAAGCTATCGTTTAGGTATACAGAACAGACTATCCTAGAAATAAAGCTTCTTATGAGTCCAAGGCCGAGAAACAAAGAAAAAGAGGGTGGGGTTCCCTAATACTCTATCTAGTTAATAACATGGATCAATAGATGTTACACATTACTATGTAAGTCAGTTTTCATCTGTCATTGACAGTGAGAAAGAGGCAGAGCAAGAGGCCATCAGTGTTACTCAGATGGTGCTCCTCCTTCATGCAAACAGGAGATGAACAGAAAAGAGGTTCTCTCCTCCCCATTCAAAAACATGCAGGAAATCTGCAGAACTCCATAAAAGAGTTGCATAGTCTCAGGTCAAAAGCAGAAAGAGTAAGACTCATAATCTAACTAGTGGCAGTTCTGTCCAAGGAAAAAAATGTATCTTAAAAAAAAAAAAAACCTATGGTCAAATCATGGGCCTAGAGAAGTGCAGGAGAAGGAAAGAGAGAGTGGAGTGGGTATTGGTAAGTGTTTAATAGGTCTAGGGTGGGAGAGAAGGGAAGCTGTAGTATGTAGGACTTCCTGATTTCTGTGTCATAGCAATACTCACTATGGCCAACTTCAGCTATCAACATGACATTACTGAACATGAAGTTGAGAAGAGATGTGCACAATTGGCTCTCCCAAGCTGGTCCAAGCCAGTTGCCGCACAACCCTAGAGAAGGAAACACTGAAGTCTGAAGACCTGAGAGTTTCAGTAATAATATGGTGTTCTTGACAGTGGTCTGGAAATGGTGCACCTCCAAATACGTCAGTGCTTCCACCATATGTTCTGCTAAAACCTGAAGGTTCCAAGAAGATCTCTTGGCAGCACCAGGTAATCACAAAACAGCCAGAACAACTCCATTTTTATCTCTTACACTTTATCTAAAAACGTGGTGAAAACCACTGACTGATTTTTTGCTATTGCTGTTATATTTCAAGCACTTTCTTAGAAAGTATTACTCACTGTGTAATTTTTTAAAAATTATGTGCTTGCAATAGAAGCACTTCTTTTAAATGCAGAAAAATATCCCCTGAAAAGAGGATGCAACTGACTGATATACAGAGATTATTTATTCCTAAAAGTCTGAAAACCTGTACATTTTTGAGAAAAATAACACATTTTCTGGCTTTCCAAAGTTGGAAATAAAATACTGATCTATTGTGGTGAATGCAAGGTAAAGCCACTGTGTAAATATTTGTGGTGGACCCAGTTGGCTTGTTGTACAATTAATTATAAGTTGTATGCTAATCACTCTAAGCATCTATGTCTTCGGCTTCTCTCCCCCCCCTCACTTTCTCCCCTACCTTAGACCTCATAATCATTTTCTAATAACCTATTGCATATCTTTATTTCTATGTTCAGCAGACCAAGTATATTTGATATGTACAACATCCAATTCACCCCCCTCACACACACATACACTCCTGAATTCCCAATCTCATTAATGGCATCATAATCTGCCCAATCATTGAGAAGAAAACATGGGAGTAATCCTTGAAAAATTTTCCCTCCACATTACTAGAGCATCAAATACTATTTATTTTACCCAGAAAACACTTGTCAACTCAATCTTGTTCTCTCCTTCCTCATTTGTATGCCTTTAGTTCAAGCCTTCATTTTTGTATTATTATACTCTCCCTACTAGTCTTACTTTTTCTGATTCACTCCCAAACTTTTATGACTTGTTTTATCAAATGTAATTTGTATAGCAAGACACTCATGGATAACTACTCAATGAAAATTCATGGATCTCATAGATGGTAAAGTGTTTTGCCACAGTTTGTATGGCTCTTTATGCTCTGCTCCCAGCCTATTTTTCCAGTTTCATCTGCCACCACTTCCCCTAGGATAAGTAAAGAGGTGTAAGTAATAATGTCTGCCTCATCTCATCCACAAGCCCAAGGCAGGCATCACAAATTAATTATAGCCAAGATTTCCCATGGAATAAGAATATAACTTCAAAAATCTCATCAATCAACCATGGCTTTCAATCAGCTACCTTCAAACTTATGAGAATTTATTCATGAAATGCAGTATATCTGCCAGCCCATTTATCCTTTTCCTGTTCCTTATCCAACTGTCCTATTGTTCAGCACTAACAATACTCGTGATTCAAGGAATACATTGTGCTTATTTATGCCATCCTGCCTTTGAACATGTTATTCCCTTTGCCTGAACTCTCTTCCCCTTTCATAGTTTTCAGGTCAATTCATATTTCACCTTTCAAATTTTTTTCCCAGGTGATCACTTTTTCTTTCACATTTCCCTGACATTTCCCATTCCCCCCAACCCCAAGAATTCTAAATGTTTTCTTCTCTGTGCTTTATAATTATTCACATGCTGATTCCTCAACTAGATTGAGTTTTTACAGAAAAGGAGAGTATCTAATTCATCTTCATTTTCTTAATGACTAATATATTTCCTAAGAAACAGTAGGTTTATAATAAATGATTAGATAATTATTGAAATATGCAAGAACACACACACATCTGCCTCTTAACTGTCCCTTTACCCCCTGATTCAGCTTCCTAGACTAATTAGTTTTAGATGTGTATACAGTGTAAACAATAACTAAATCCAACTTTAATCCCTATGATAACCTTACTACCAGTTAGAATAATATGAATAATTTAGCTCTTCCCACTATGGATTGAACTGGTTAATTACTAAAGCACTATGGCCCAAAGAGATGAGTGGAATCCAAATAATCAATACGAGTAAACTTACTCTATCAACAGAAACTAGATGGAAATGTAACTAAGACCTTTATCCTTTTTTTCCATGTCTTCTAAAAAGAGGCAAAAGATTAAGACTATAAAACATGAAAAAAATTTAAATCAGAAAGAAAGACATGCATTCATTTTAGAAAGATTTTTCTAACTCTATATCTATGTAAAACTATGTCTAAATAGGATATTCTTATAAACTTGAGAATTAGAAAAATTATCTATGTTATTCTTCGGAATTCCAATTTTAATGGTGAAGAGAAACATGCATGTGAAAAACAATAAGGATACAATGTGCTTTTTCTGATGTGTACTTTAAGTATTTGATTAATATACTTCCAGAAATTCATAAAATGTTTTACCATAAAGTTGTCAACATTGTAAAATGACTTCCCTTTTTCTATTTAAGGGGCCAGATATTTGTTTATTTGCCAGAACTCAGCTATATAGACAAATAAGGATCTCTATCTAAACTCTGAACAATTTTTGTCCTTAATGTCCTATTCCATACCACCAGCAATGATTCTAGGTTCTTAAATGTCACTTAGATTACAATCCTAGTGTACATATGTTTCAGTATGGACTTTCCCCCCTTATCCTTCCCAAACTCATTTTTTATTCTTTATTATTTTCTCATTTCTTAAATTAGGGACATATAAATTTATAGTATCCCGATGAACTCTTAAAATTGCACATAAAACACTATATATATATATATATATATATATATATATATATATATATATACATATACATACATATATATATATATATATATATATGGTTTCCTTGGGAAACAGAACACAGTCTTAGTATTTTTTACAAAGTTTGTATGCTCTAAAATAGTATGAAAGATCACTCTTTCCTCTCAATATTCCCTCCTGAGCAGTGTTTTCTGTTTATTATTTGTTCTGTATGGCCTATCTCTACACCTGTCAGAGCTTTATTTCCCATTTATATTTGGATGATATCCTGATTCATAGACTGTAGCCATCACTCCCAAACTCATTCTTAGGCTCTGGACCTGTGTTTCCAAATGCTACTGGACTGTCCTCTTAACCTCATTATAACATTCCAAACTATTAACTGAGGCCAGCTCACTATGTTTGGCACTGGAAAAACAAGGTAGTAGGTGCCTTCAAAGACAGTTTTATGTGACTATCTTTTACGGGGCACACAATATAATTTATAAATTATGTTAAAGATTTTACCTATATTATCCCATTTAATCTCACAACTAATCTGTGAAATATCCATAGGAAATCAGGAGGATCAGAGCGATGATTATATAACCTACTTAAAGTTGCATAAATATTTAGTTGGGAAGACTGAATTTGAATTGATTTTGTTTGCCTCTGGAGTCCAAGTTTTTGACCACTATGTTGTAATTCCTCTCTTATAAAGGGGGCTCAGAGTTGGGAGCTGATCATTGTAATAACATATACACCAGGGCAAGCACCAGATCATCTCCCACTTAAAAACCTATGATTTCTGGAGGCCTCCACACTCTTTAGCCCAGATTAGAGTTTGGTCTCAATGGATCTCTCAATTCTCAGTTGCCAACATATTCCTGATCTGCATTCTTGCATCTAGTAACAACAAATGCTGATCCTTTCTTCAATACATCATGCTCTCATGCTTCTCTCTACTTGTATATGTCACTCAGGAGGCTGGAAATTTATTTGCCCCTCTTGTCTTGTTAGAAGAGTTTTATTTTCAAGACTTATTTAAATGAGTGTTGTCATCTAAGTAATACTGAGGCAAAATTAGTTGTTCCCATTCTCTCATAATACTTATGCCCTACTGTATGCAGAACTTGAATGTAATTTATTTACTGATCTCTATCCATTTCTAGATAAGTCCCATGAGGAGAGGAGCTATGTTAGTTTTTCTAGCATTAGTGATGGTAGTGCACTGCCTAGATAATTATTCAATACATTTGTATGATAAATGGTTAGTATTCAATATTTATTTGCCTTTGATGTTGAGCATCATTATAGAGAGAGGACACCTCAAAAGAACATAACTTTGATTTGACTATTTTCCCTATACACGCACATAGTATATAATTTAAATAATATTATATGAATGTTCCACAAAATTTAGGTATCATTTAATTTTCCATTTACACTCTTCATGTTATTTTCTAGAAGTGTGCTTTTGACTCTTTGGCAAGCTGACACAAATATGAAGGAAAAACTATTATATGGGGATATGAATAAGGTGTTATTCCTATCTTGCTTGCTTGGTGAAATAATTGTTTTGTGTAAGAAATGAGATTTAACAAAGGTCATAATAAAAAACAATGAAAGACTTGGAAGAGATGTAAGAAAGGCTATGATAGTCTGTTTAAAAAGATGACAATGATACAACAGAGGGCAGTGCCAATGCAATTCAATGGGAGAACCAAAAATCTTTTGAACAAAAGTGCTGGAAGAGATGGATCCCCATATGTAAAAGGATAAATAAATTTAAGGCCAGGTACAGTGGTTCATGACTATACTTCTAGCACTCTGGGAAGCCCAGGTTGGAGGATTGTTTGAGCTCAGGAGTTCAAGAACAGCCTAAGCAAAAGTAAGACCCTGTCTCTACTAAAGATAGAAAAATTAGCTGGGTGTTGTGGCTGGTGCCATTATTCCTAGCTACTTAAGAGGCTGAGGCAGAAAGATTGCTTGAACCCAGGAGTCTGAGGTTGCTGTGACCTAAGCTGACACCATGGCACTCTAGACTAGGTAACAGAGTGAGACTCTGTCTCAAAAAAAAAAAAAAAGGAATAAATTTAGGCCCCCCTACTTGAAAAATTTATAAAAATTAACACAAAGTGGATCAAATATCTAAATGTAATAAACTATAAAACTCTTAAAAGAAAATATAGAGACAAATCTTTATCACCTCAGATGATGGTTTGATAGATATGACACCAAAAGCACAAGCAACAATAAAAAATTAGGCAAACTGTACTTCACTAAAATTAAACAGTTTTGCATATCAAAGGATACTATTAAGAAAGAGAAAAGACAATTCACACAATGAAAGAAAATATTTGCAATCATATACTTAAGAGTCTATTATCCAGAATATATAGATAATTCGTACAATTCAATAATAAAATACCTCTATTTAAAAATGAGCTAAGGCAGCTCAGCACCTATAGCACAGTGGTTATGCTGCCAGCCACATGTACCAAAGTTGGTGGGTTCCAACCCAGCCCAGTCCAGCTAAAACAACAATGACAACTGCAAGAAAAAAATAGCCGGGTGTTGTGGCAGGCACCTGTAGTCCCAGCTACTTGGGAGGCTGAGAAAAGAGAATTGCTTAAGTCCAAGAGTTTGAGGTTGCTGTGAGCTGTGACGCCACAGCACTCTACCCAGGATGACATAGTGGGAGTCTGTCTCAAAAAAAAAAAAGAGCTAAGGCTTTGCTTTGAATAAATATTTTGCCAAAGAAGATAAAAAAAAGACAAAGAAATGTATGAAAAGATGATCACATTAGGGGAATTAAAATCAAAACCACAGTGAGCTATCAATTCATACTCACTAAGATAGCTATAATAAAAAATAACAATAAAATATGTTGGCAAAAATACAGAGAAATTAGAAACTTCATGTATTGCTAGTGGGAATGTAAAAGGCTGCACCACTGGAAAAATAGTGTGGCAGTTACTCAAAAATGTGAACATAGAGTTTTCGTATAACCCAGCAATTTTACTCATACTTAAGAAAAATAAAACTGTGAGTTCATACAAAAACTTGCAAATATTCATAGCAGCATTCAAAATAGAAAATACAGAACCAATCTAATTGTCCATCAACTGATGAAGGTATAGACAAAATGTGGTATAGCCACACAATGAAATATTAGCCATAAAAAAGAATGAAGTAGTAGTCTACTCTATAATATGGATAAACCTTCAAAACATTAAAAGTGGAAGAAGCAAATCACAAAAGTCCATTTATTGTCTGATTCCATGTATACTAGTCCCAGATTAGGCAAATCCACAGGAAGAGAAAGGAGATGAGAATCTTTCAAGAGCTAGCAGAAGGGGAAATAGGGAGTTGCTGTTAATAAGTATGGGGCTTGTTTCTGGGGTGATAAAAATGTTCTGGAATTAAATAACATTGATGGTTTCACAACGTTATGAATATACAAAAAAACCCACTGAACTCTACAATTTGAAATGGTGAATTTTATGCTATGTGAATTTTACCAAAATTTTTTTATAAAGCACCTGTCTCAAAGGGTTTTTGTAACTCTGAATGGAAGTTTTAAAATGCATGGGACCTGCTGGCATGGTGGCTTACACCTATAATCTTAGCTCTCTGGGAGGCCAAGGCAGGCTGATTGCCTGAGCTCAGGAGTTCGAGACCAGCCTGAGCAAGAGTGAGATCCCCGTCTCTAAAAATAGCCAGGTGTTTTGGTGGGTGCCTGTAGTCTCAGCTACTTGGGAGGCTGAGGCAAGAGGATCTTTTGAGCCCAAGAGTTTGAGGTTGAGCTATGATATCATGGCACTACTGAGGGGGATAAAGTGAAACTCTGTCTCAAAAAAATAAAAATAAAATAAAATAAAATGCATGGGATCTAAATTCAATAAATACTAATTACCATTTTTTAAAATGCATTGAATGGAAAATATGAGTTTTATTCATTTTAGGGAGCTTAAAAATGATTCTAGTTTATGTAAGACATATGGAAAATGCAAATGTGTTAAAACTTTTTATAAAATACCTCCTTTAGGGCTAATGAATTACAAGGGAGACAATGGATTCCTTCATCCACGTTTTCCTGACTAGCATAATTTGTGGTAATATAACTACACCAAGCTGTTTGTGCTTCTCATAAATGCCACTATACTAACAAACACTGAGGGATGGACACTACACTCCATCCAACAATTAAGTAAACTAATTACTGAGTTACCATTATGACTAATATGTTGGTTGCTACATCCCATAATAGATATAAAAAATTATATAATGCAATCACAATAATAATATCAGAATCTTATATCATCCTTAATGGGGTCACTATCTGTAGCAAAAAATGTTTAAAATTATTAGAGCTAACTTATGTCAGGCTACAATATTTTTGCAGGTGCAATATATAGTGGTAAATATTTAATTTTAAACAGCATAGGACACTGTAAAAGTCACCTTATGTCACAAGCAATGTATGCAACTAATTGTTTATGGTTCTGCATTCCCGAAAGATGTGCATCTTGTACTAAATGTTTAATGTGTCCTTGTCTAAAGGGGAATACAATATTAATTTTGTTTTGATGACAAGTTTACTCCACACAAAAATAACAAACTTAGCTAGGTATCACAGTGTCAGAAAATCTTGTTCCCTTTGTTGCAGGATTTATTTTTATTTTTTTATTTTTTTTAAATTTTCTCTATACATATACATGTATTTATTTGGTTTCCACTTTTTGCCTTCACAAAATTAAAAAGGCTTAAAATTTAATAGCAATAAATAAATTTTAAGCCTTTTTAATTTTAAAAGATAGGACTAGAAATGTTTAAGATAGGACTAGAAACAAAAACCTCGTAAAGAATGAAGATAAATACATTCAGAAAAGATATCAGACGATTGCTGCAACGAAGTATTGAGAAGTAATAATAATAATAATGCAAAAAAGGTAACATTCACATTGTCAGATAAGAGTATGTCTATCATAGATTTTTTTTTTGAGACTTTGGGAAAAAAAATAAGAAGTTAACTGATGACTCCACACTGAACCTCAGAGTCAAAGCATTCTGTTGCAGGATTTTTAAGAAACATCTATTTCTCAATAGTATAATCTCAAAGAACATTCTATAAATTCATCAAAGTTTAATGATAAAAAACACAATACATGTTATGCAATTTAGTAGGGGTTACTTTGGAAGTAAATGCCAAAGATTAAAATTCAGAGAAGACCACAATTATAAAATGGTTCACAGAGTTTTATTTGAATGAAAATGAAAAAAAAAAAAAAAAGTATATCCAGTTTCCTGAAACAAGTTGTTTCTTCTGAGTTTCTGGTTTTACTTTGGTTATCCTCACTAGCAGTTCACAACACTGGGAAAATTAATTTAAAGAATGGAGGAAGGGAGAGAGGAAGAAAAGGAGGAGAGAGAGAGAAATAAGAAAAAAATAGAAGAAAAAATCAAAGGAAAATCACAGGAAAAACTAAAGGAAATGAAGCTTTGTCTTAAAAAAAAACTGTAATGTCTGATGTCTATTTTAGCAAGTTTCTTACATTAATATATAAGGAAGTTGAATAGAAATGGCTCTATTCTCACCAAGAATGAATTCTCACCATATCATGTCATATAGATATGGTTTGGACTAAATGCTATGTATATGTATATACCCAACTTCTTTATTCTCTGAATTAACTATTCTAAAACTCAACAAAATCAAATAAGTTTCACAATTCATGAAAGTACACTGGACATTTGAACTAGATTTTTTTTTGTTGGAACTCAAGATTTCTAAAACATAAGACATAAGATTTAGAGGGTCCTGTTGGTTTCCCATGCAGATATCCTGGTACCAACTTCTGTCTCAACTGCACCCCTCCCCCAGATGCCCTGGGGCTGGCGGACAAGATGCACTGCTTCCCCTTCTGCTTAAAATTTCACTTGGCTTTGTGGAAGCTTCTGCATTTGGCAGGTAATTCTCTCTTTCCTCCTTTCTAATACCAGCCAGCTTTTTGCCTCAGCGCAGGACCTACTCTGAGGTGCACCAAGGTCACATGCAGGACTAGGAGGAAGCTAGTTTTCAGCTACAAGTATACTCCCACTCATCTCCTTGCCCCAACCTCCCCTGCTTCCTTCTTTCCCTTTTCCTGAGAGCACTCTCTCTCTTAGGAACCTGACCTAAGACATAAAGAAAATGATGTTCCCCTTGCAAATGTTATAGCAATCATAATTTCTCTGAAATATTGTTTTAAGGGCATATTATTCCTGGCATATTGTTTTGGTTTGAAGTCATTTTGTTAGATTTCAAGATATGAGCTAAAAATCATAAGAACTCAGAATCTGAACTAAATACACTAGCAGAAAAATTTAAGTAACTAAATAATTTTTCCTATATAATTAAACTTCATACATGCCAGTGAAGAATTTCATTACCTTCAGATCTTTCCCCAGGTTTCCTCTGTCTTCCTCAAGCTTCCTTGGCTGGAGTAATGCCTACTCTTTGGGGCTCAGCTTGTCTCTTCTGAACTCCTGAGGTTAGCTGAGACATCTTTCTTAGGTGGTTTCAGAGTACCTTGTGCTTTCCATAGTCATCACATTCATCACACTTTAGGGTGAGTACCTGTTCATCCGCCCTTCCCCTCTCAGCACACCTAGAACTTTTGCTGAAAGCTAGACAAGAACTATGTTTTATTCTTTATGCTGTGTCCATTATTCAGCATCGTACCTACATACTGCAGGCACCTAAATATCTATTGCATGAATGCATCCTTTATGCCTATTAAATGAATATTATACTGTGCAGTTGATGAAATGTTCCTGTTTCAGTATATAAACTAAATTACACAGATCAAAGAAAGGAAATGCTTTCCCATTTCAAATTATACCAAACTTGTTATTGGCAACTGAAAAAGAGACTGTAGCTGAGAAAACTTAAAAGTGACCAAACCAATAATATAAAAAGAATTCCAATAATATGAATGTAATTATTAAGGTATTTAATTTGAACAATAAAATGCTCAGGCTAGGTTGTGTTAAATATATAAATTCAACTTAACACATAGTAAGCACTTAATATTTCACTAGCACATTCTTCAATTACATGAGAAACAGGGCTTATTCATTAATAAATAATAAATAGTTCAAGATAAAATATAAGTTAATGGGAAGAGTTTCCAGCACTAGCAAGTATTTTATGAGATGGATTTTGTAAAATGGATGCAATTGAAGTAGAGAGTAGGTTTTTAACAAAACATGATGAAGAGAGAAGAATGAATTTGACATTTTGAGGAAATCATAAGAAAATTGATCTCATTGAGGTAGAGGATTTGTGTTAGGGAATGAGCAACATACAGTTAGAAAACAAAGTAAAGTTAGATTAGTTGATGGGTATCTTAGAATGGATATTTAAAACTGATTTGAAAAACAAGGAAAAATTACAGGATCTTAAGAAGAAAAGTGGCATGTGTATGTAGAACAAAGCGTTTTCAGAAAAAAGTCTGTGATAGGATTTAAGAAGGGATAGGAAAATTGAAGGTAAATCTGAAAATTAGAAGCTTTTTATTAAAGTTAAAACTGATCAATAAAGAAATGGTAAGTGAAAGTATGAAAATAGAGCTATGAGATGGAATTTTATCATGTACAGATAAATGAATAAACTGTCATGCACAGAATACTAGAAAATTCAATATTGCTTATTCTGTCCAATTTTGTCCAGTATAAGTACTCAGTATAATCCTCTTGTTTTATGAATTCACCTATTAAGGGGAACTGGAGGGTATTTTCATAGTTCAGATTCAAGTGAATTTAAGTCTTGAGAGACCAAAAATAGAAAAACTTGAACACAGACACACACACACAGTATATATTACCCAAGAGAGTGTCAAGGGAAAGAAATCAATGAAATGAGCCCTCTTAGGAGAGGCAGAATAAAAGAATTTACCAATCTAAAGGGCATAGAAAAAGCCGCAGACAGAAGTGAAGCCAACGGTCAGGCGTCAAGCTGAAATGGGACAGCAGTAAAGCAAGTCAGGAAATAACTGACTTGGCGAGTATGGCTGCCTTTATGGAGGCTGGACAGGTGAGCTGGTTTAAAGATGGTAAGTCTCTTGGGCTTCCTAGATGCCTTAGCAAATGTTTCTAAACAGAAGCTGATTTAAAAAAAAGAGGGCAATTATCTATTCCTACAGGAAGTGTGAGGTCAGAAGAAAACACAAAGCAAAATTTTTCTAAATCTGCTCAAATCTCAAATTCTTGATAAACATAAAGTTATGACAGTTCACTTCCACTTACAGAATTAGCCACAATGCTTCTAATTAGTACCATCACAGAAAAGGTAAAAGTAATAGTAAAATATAAAATTGAAATGAAAATTATTTATTTCATTTATAAGAAAGCTATCATACAAACTCATGGCTGTTCTTCAGAACTGGAGATTTATAATATCTAGATACCAACTGAATATGCAATCATTTCTTCTGTTTTTTTCCCCAAGGGAACCAGTATTTTGCAAAATGTATTTAGAACAATATTTGAGTAAAATTAATGACAAAAGAATGCCATGAAAATTTTCACAGCTGCTTCTCATACCATGAATACCCATCTTTAAAAGAAAAAATATTAAATAAACTTAGATACTATGGTTTATTCCTCTCATACACCTTGTAAGGTATGAATGAAATCTGCATGTGTGTGTCAGGTTCAGTGCAGGAAACAGAATAAATTCCAGGGTATTTTAAGTAGACAGAGACTTAATATAGGAAATAAAATGCTTACCAGGCTGGGATTCCAGTAATAGTTCAAGAACACTGACAGCAGAATTGATTGATTATGAAAACTATTTTTGCTTCAGTCAGAAAAGTGAGTCCAGAAGTCACTACAGAATTGATCAAATTTAAAACACACCACCCTAGCTACAATTAAGGGATCAGGGAGCCACCACTGCTGCTACCCCAGTAGCCTCTGAAACCCTAGAACTTGCAGGCTGGAACCTATCACAGACAAAAATCATGTTTCCACAATCTTACTTATTAGCAGAGAACAATGAACAGCAGGAAGATGACCTCCACTTGACTTTTACCTCCAAATCTCTCAACAAGTGCATCTAATTGGCTGAACAAATTTGCATATGGAACTTTTAACAGCACGGGAATCTGGGAAATGCAGTTTTTAGCCATCCAGCCTCTGCAGTATAAGAATACACACCATTAAAAAGTGAGAATGGTTGCAAATTGGCCATAGACACCATACCAAGATTCAAAGATTTCAAAAAATCTCTTATCCAAGGTCAGAGAACTTGCAAGTGCAAGAGCAGCAAACTTGAATTCAAAGATTTTGGCCACTTGCCCAGTGCTCTTTCCACTACATCAGTCTACTGCACTGATTACTCTCTGAAGACATTTGCCAAAGGAGACATATTTTCAAATCTTGTGCTAATTATATTTTTCACTGAAGCATTAATTCAGGCATCTGTGAACATTGTTACCTTTTAGTCTTATGTCAAACCTTGTTGTTCTTCCAAACTCAGACTTAATCTTATTTTATAGTAATTACAGTTAAACCAACACTGCTAGGGTTTAATACCTTTGAGTATTTTTCTCAGCAGGCTTGCTGCTTAATCCATTTAATGTCAGAACAACACAAACCTTCTTATTAAAATGGAGGAAAGGACATTATTAGACACTACACTAATGGTTTTCTTTCTGCTGTGTAAAATCTACCAATATGGCAATTTGGACCTTACCTTTATTTTAATGTGTGCTTTCTGCTGACCACACACACACACAAAAAAAACACTAAAAATGTGAAGATTTGGAATGTCAAATCCCCTTGAATCTTAAACATACAGAAAAGTACAATGAAAGCTCTCTGAAGCAAATCTTCCCGATTTGTACTTCAATATTAAAATTAAAAATATAAACTATGCAAATAAAATATTTATATAAAATGAAAAAATAATGCAACATTAGCATATCATTCATATTGAATAAAATCATAACTTTCATTTCAAATGCACTTCAAAGTAAGCTTGGGAATATATTTTTGTATGTACATTCAATGGTCTAAGTACAAAAATCCCTAATCTGTACCTTGAAAGAAAAAATATAAATTACTACACACATTTGTTTAGACTTATGCAATCATGTTAAAATTAAAGACGGGATAAATTCATAGAAATGAATAAAAGAAAGGCATATATTATCATTGCAGTTGGTTATAACACATTTGTTCTCTTTAAATAGGTAAAAAATTATGGGATAAAATGGGTTAGAGGAAATGTATCTAGTAGTTTTGTATTAAGAACAATAGAAAAGAATATAGTATAGAAAAAATGTGTTGTTGTAAAGGATCAAACAAAGGAGATGAAATCACCTGAGTCTTGAGTAGGTTAGATTACATCAATATCACACATTATTTATTTCACTCAACATATCAGAGATACAAAATGTTAAAGTTATGATAGCTAATACATTTTTGAGTCAAAACTTGCCCTTATAGTCAACCTTCCAAATAGTGAAGGCTGTGATTAACCTAGAAAGAACTTTGGGGGACTTACTAAAGATAACAATTGATCCTGAGAAAAATATGAACATTCTTGTTTATTACTGGAACTGAACCTTTAGAGAAGACTAATGTTTTTTACTCCTGAAAGCCATTATATGCTATATACCCACACCCTTACATGTAATAAACACACATATAAATGTGGGGTTATATGAGAGAGGGATCACATGAGAGGGTTTTCCTTTTGCTTTTCATATAGGATGCTAAAATAATAAGTTCAACTTAACATTCAAATTAAGATTAGGAAAAAAAAAGGCCAGGCACAGTAGCTCACACCTGTAATCCTAGCACTCTTGGAGGCTGAGGCTGGTGAATCCCCTGAGCTAAGGAGTTCAAGACCAACCTGAACAAGAGCGAGACCCTGTCACTACTAAAAACAGAAAAAATAGCTGAGTGGCATGGTCAGGGGATGAAGTTCCAGCTACTTGGGAGACTGAGGCAGGAGGTGCTTAAGCCCAAGAGTATGAGGTTGCTGTGAGCTATGACAATGCCACAGCATGTTACCTTGAGTGACAGAGTGAGACTCTTGTCTAAAAAGCAGAAGAAAGGGAAAGAAGGAAATAGGGAAGGAAGGAAGAAAGGGAGGAAAGGAGGGAGGGAGGGAGATTAGAATAGCACAGTGTTAATCTTTTTCTCTCTTCCATAGTAAAGTCTGCTATATTATTTGTAAGTAGTATAGATAGTATAATTTTAAATTAGGTCACTCTCTGAGCTTTTCCAAATATGTAGTATTCTGTAGTATCCTGTAAGAAATGCTCAAAGACCATAAGCTAAACCCATCGGAGTTCAATGATAATTAATACATGTATATATGTTATACATACTTGTGTGTGTGTACATTCTTTTTTAAAAACTTGCATTAAGTACATCTGTTACAATTAAATGGCAAAACACAAATATTTTTCATTATCCTTTAGGTAAATAATGAGATGAGATGGTTCTAGTAAGAGCTGATTGGAAAATTACATTTGACATTCATTTACTTCTGTATTTTTGTTCTTATTTTTTTACCTATATATTAAAAGGATGTGTAAAAAATATGGAAAATCAGGTATTAATTCTGTGGTGATACATATTTACTACCTATTTTTTTCTGAGCATGAGAACATGGAAATGAGTGAGAAGGAACTCAGAAATGACTAGCTTTAACAAGTCAATGCTATTGTTTATTACCAAGTTAACCATTATTATTCTAGTCATTTACTAAGCTGTATAGTTTCCCAATAAAATTTAAACAAGTTGTTCTTTAAAGACTTTCTCCTTAAGATGTAATGAAACAGAGTGCTTAGTTTAAAAAAGTGTATTTCACTTTGGTTAGTGATGTATTTTCCTTATCTCTGAAAAGATGTTAAAAGATGAGAAAAGGGCTATTAGTCATGTCTTGTTCTTATTGAAAAAATTGCCACGTTTAGATTGACTGATAAAAATGACATTTCTTTTATAAGGACTGAAAGTATGTGTGCCTAAAAACCACAATCTACTTTAACACTGGCTAATATCTTCAGTATGAACAAACTTACCTTTTATGTATAATCTTCTGTGGGACTATTTCCTCCATTAATATTTCATGTAATGCATGTGTATAGATACTTGAGAAAATTATACAGAATATCAACCTTCTTAATAAGCTAAAATAGACAAATACTGGACTACGATTAAAACAAAATCGAAGTCTGCATTTTATATCTTTCATATATTTTCCATATATAATCAAAGCACTCTAGTATGGCTTAGATCAGTATATGTGAGCTTTTTTTTTTTTTTTTTTTTTTGATACAAGAAATTTGTTTCAAAGAATCATACAAAAGCCTGGCATAACTATGACCACTCATAAAAAATTTTTAAATAAGTAAAAAATATAGAAAAATACAATTATGTAATAAATTGAATATGTGAACCTTAGCTTCTGAAAAGTTTAGATAGGGATTGTTTGCACTGTAAAATAATTTACTTGGTATTTCTTTAAATATCAATGTATTCCAGAATAATTACTTTATTTACTTAATTTCTGGAATATGCTTTCTGTGATTCTTTATATATAGCCTCAAATAACCAGAATGGATTTAACCTTAAGTGGGAATAAAGGAATGTAAGAGAGATTTGTCTAAGAACTGGGAATAAATTGAATCCTTCTAATTCTTTTCCATCAGGACCCTTTACCTCTGGCAGATGGAAACTCCATCTCTGTTTAGGCAGGAAAGCCACTATTTAAACTTCAGTAAGGTTAAAGTTTTACAGGGGAAATTCTTACAACCTGCTTTCGGAGGGAAGGGTGGAGAACATGCTTTTTACAGGACACTCCACCCTCAGCTACATCCCCTTGATTAATTATGTAACCAGATCTCCTTTTATTATTATCAACTTACCAATCAGGTAATGGCAGATTTTTCTGACAGTTGATACAGGATTTCAATGAGTAGGGTCCTAAGAATATTATTTTTACAGCACCTATTTTGCATAGCATTAATGTGAAAAGATTGACCTTGCAGTATAAGTTAATGTTTTTTACAAAAGATTTTTAAAAACCATTATTTTAGCATATAAGCCTTATATATAAAAATTCTTCAGAAAAGTCAGTGATTATAAACCAGAAGGTGGATAAAGAAGAAATCTAAAATGTGTAAAAGCAAGTAAAAAAGCATTTGTAAGGTATTAGAAACTATTAGCATTTTAGAAGTATAGATGTTGAGTACAGCAAAATGATTAATTTTAGGTTAGCATTAACCAACTCATTTTTTAAATGCACAACTAACTACACATATTCTTCAGCCCACAGATGCTACCAAAATAATGATTTGGGATTCTAACTTTGTTCTCAAACTGGAGAAGTACAGAAACTTCTTCCATCTGTTTCCTGTAATACCAAGAGTTAGAGCACGTTCTAAAGGTTTATCATATGTGAAAGCTGGGTGCCTAATCTATCAGTCCTAACCTCCCTGTTAAACACTTATCACACTTCAAATAATTATTTTGTCTCTAAATTTTTAAGCTTGAAAGTAAATGGCTTTTTGCTCTTTTTTCAACATATGGCAAAGATGAATGAATACAACAAATATCTACATACCCATCATAATTATGTATGTGAATATACTCTTATTTACATGCATACATGTATATAGCAACCTAAATATTGCCGCATGCATTCCTAAAAGTATAAAGCTTCTACAGAATCACAAAACCACTAGCACCTCTAAAAATTCCATTCCCAATTCCCAAAGGGAGCCTGGACATCAGTATTTCATAAAGCTGCAAAAATAATGTAACAAAGGTCAAGAACCACTGTCTAAAGATGGATAAAAAAAGAAAGACTACATTTTTAATATTAACAAGAATTTGCTTATCTTTTAAAGATTTGCAAATCCACAATTTTATACTTTAGTCAAAGTTTTACAATGACTTACATTTGAGTTTTGCTTAACAAGTTAATAAAATTTTCTTTTTTAATAAATATATTTGATCTTCATTTCAGTTCTTTCTATTATCATGATTTCAAATGCAGAAAATATGCATTATTATGTAGATCCCAAATACATATATATGTCTCCAAAGCTAAATGGATTTAAATAAAATTATATTTACATATATGTATTTTAATAAAATGTTTAATCAATAAAATATGAATCCTAACATGTGAAACTTAAAGCTTTTTCATAACTTTCCCCATAATCAAATTTCACATTTATGATAATAAAGGATTCAGAAAGCAAAAATCAAAATCTAAACTTAATACATGTTATCATTTTAATAGATGATATCTTTTACATGTTAAAAATCTTTAATTCTTACCAAAATCATTATCCATAGTGAATAAAAATAATTTTGGCTAAAAGTAAAATATTCCTATATTGTATTGTAGTTTTTCTCATAAGGTTAAGATTAGCATCAGCCTAAACTATGTTTCCAAAATTCCTAAACACCTGTTAATTACTTGTTTATAGCTTCTAACTGTGACATTGTTGTGCCCAAGAAAGTAAATAGGAATTAAACATTTAGAAATAACCCTCAGATATTTGTCTTTTCTTCAGTGTTAAGCATCAAAGCAAACAATGTATAAATTTGTTATTTTTAATAAATGAATTAAAACAATTCAAAGTGAGGTAAATTATACATTTTCGACTGCAGTTGAAGTCACAAAATCCAGATTTAGGCTATGTTGATCTCTTTGGGCTGAATATATCTCTTAAAGGGTTTAATTATGTCAAAAGTTCCCAAACTTTCTCTATTCATAGCATTCCTGGTATCTCAGTAATTTTTTCATGACATTGCAGGCTAACAAAAATATCTAAACTGTTCCATTTTATTAAATAGGTGCATTATTACATATGTCTGTCTTAACAGCTTAGTAGCAACTTAAAATAACAATGCACATACATTTAACTTTTTTATTTCATTCTTAATGGGATGTGTACTTCTGTTGGGCACTTTACAACTTCTCAAACCTTGCTAATCATATTTGAAACTGCTACCTGTTCTACAGTAATTTTCCCAGTGTATGTTTTATCATAGCAGCTAACAAAAACTTACCCTTACAAAGATATGACATCATCAAAAGGGAGTACAATGTAATGTTGAAGTTCTGACCTTTTTTCTTTTGCAGTTTTTGGCCAGGGCCAGGTTTGAACCCACCACCTCCAGTATATGGGGCCACAGCCCTACTCCTTGAGTCACAGGCACCACCCAAAGTTCTGAACTTCTTTACAGTTCATCCAATTGATGTCACGGCGTTGGCCTTGAAATTTTATAATTTTCCATGATGGTGCCTCTGAGTAGCGGTGCTACTAGGGTCTACTAGGGTGCTTCAGTAACAGTTTGGGAAACATGGACTAAGCTACCTAAAGTATTTGAAATACCTATAAAGTGTGATCTAAGATGTAAAAGCAGAGTATGAGTGAAATGGGTAATTCTGAGGGCCTGGATTAAGGAACTACAGAATTGAACAGAAGATAAAAACTGTGACAAATGTTTAATCTGTCCTTCCCTCCCCAGGTCACCTATAAAATGCCTACCTGTGCCTGAGAACTCAGCTCAAGCTTCTTCAGGGTGACCTCCCCTTAGCAAGTCAAATCTGCCTATCGAACATACTCAGAGTACTAATTTCACAGCACTAATTACAGTTATATTTCATTTGTGTAACAATTTGAATAATTCGTGTCTCTCAAAGTAGAATATAAGCTGTAAGAGGTTAGGAACATATCCATAACCCAAAGTGTCTAGTATATTATAATGGTTTAAAACACTTTGCTCAGCTAGATGAATGATTGCCCATACTGTGACAGATTAAGTTTAGCATTAATTTAGATTATTTGCCTTTATTCTAGGATAGCTATTTACAGTAGCATTCTTAAAACTCTTTTTTCTCTCATACTATTTAGCAGGAAAAAGGAACTCATAGGCATCCAGTTGTATCTGAAATCTCAAAAGTAAGCTCACCTCAATTAATGAAAAGGATGGCATTCTTTGGATAAAGTAGCCAAATGTTCAAGAAGATTTATAGCCAAATTAATTAAGAAAAAATCATGTTACTACACAAAACTACTCATAAAAATTTTTAAAATCTTAGCAAATGGCCACAGACCACAGTTTGTAAACCATGTTCTATAATGATGATACAAGAAGTAGAAAGCAATACTTTCTAGATAGTGGCAAGTTGTTTTGTTCATGTTTTTTTTTTCTTTTTTTGGCAATGGCATTCTACTAAATTGTCTGCTTTTATTGTCATACTAAGCAAAAATATTAAAGAAAGTTCACGTTGCCACCATTAAAATGAATTGTGAAAATGTTACTGGTATTCTATTTTAATCTTGGCTGTACAAAGATCCATTACTAAGATTATGTAACACAAAATGGGATAATATAATTTCTGGATAATGAAAATTATGAAATGAAATTATCCTAAAGTCAAACTTAGAAAATTAGGGTAGGAAAGTAGGACAAAATAAGTTACACAAGGATTGTACCAAATAGTTAACAAATGTAAAAGAGTAGACATTCTTAAACATCACTAAATTAAGACTGGTTCATTAGTACATTTTGTACATCCCTTTTCTGAAAAGGAGCTTTAAGCTACAGAATTAACAAATTAGAGTATGTTTTATAATGAATTTTTCACCCTTAGAGATTTTTATGCCAGGAGGAAATTATTCTTTTACACTTATACATTTTAGATAGGCTGGCTATGAGTATTCTTATGGAGACAAAGAAATAAAAGACAAGGTCAAATAGACATGGTTGACTCTGTGCTCCTGGAATTTCTAATTCATAAAAGCCCCCAATCCTTCTTTCCTTCAGCTACCATAGATACCACCTGCTCAATGTATACTTGAATCACCTGGGATATTTTGTCAAATTCAGATTCCTTCTTAATATGGGACACCCAAAGACTCTGCATTTCTTATAACTTCCATAAGAAGTTGTGGACCACTTTGAAGAGCGAAGCATTAGAAGAACTGTTTCTGCTATTATTTAATCTACTGTAGTCCTAATCTCCCATTAGGAGATTTGCCACTCATTCCCTTCTGCTTTTACTATCTTTAGTATCTATCATTCCTTTAGTGCTCTTTGCCTATTTTTAGTCTCTCTCTCCCCCTCATCCAACCAACAGTTGAAGTATCATCCAATAAAAAACGAAACCAAAACAAAACTTTTAAAACCTTCACTTAACTCTTAAACTCTACCAACATGATGTGTCTCCTATTCACAAACTTTTAAAAAGAATTGTCCCCTTGCAGAGGCTATTTCATCTCCAAATCAAAACTATACCCACTTCATTGTGACTTGCAGGCCCATTACCCCACCAACATAGCATTCACTAAAATCATCTATGACCCAGATTGAGAAGACAAAAATGACATTTTCAGTTTTCATCTAATGTGAACCTCAACAGCATTCAACAATTAACTATTCCCACATTTCTGCACATTGTCTTCCATGACACAAAAGTCCTCCTCTTAGTTTCTTGTCTAGTGTAGAGACCAAAAGAAAAAAAGAAAGCCCAAGGAAAATGCTAGACTTCAAAACTCAAATCTGGTGTTCCTAGCTTTCCCAACTAGGAAAACGTACAATTCCATTGGTTATGTGACAGCACACTGTAATTTTTAGCCGAAAGTTTGCTCAGCCACTGTCTCTCAAGTAGCTGAAGTTAAATTCACTATTTGACACATCTAGATATACCTGACACAGTCTAGCTACCAGTTTGCCTATCAGTAATCTGTTGTCACACCACTTTCTAGGCTTTTAACAAGCCCACAGAACACTCCCCTAGACCTCACGAAGATGGCTACCGGACGGCGTCGTTACGTCTTACGTCATCACGTGCCGGGATGAGGGTGGGGCCCTTGAGGAAGATGGTTTGCACTCCACATGGGCGGGGGCAATCAGAACGGGGCGGGGCTACACGGGATCTGGACGGGGCGGGGCCGGTGAGGGGTCGGGGGCACTTCTGCTGTTCAGCCGGTGCGCGCGGCGGCGGGAGACAGCGTCTGGGGAGTCCTCTCGACGCTGGGTCCTAAGCGCGTGTCCAGGACCGCCGGCTCAGACCAGGGATAGCCGTGTAGACACACGGAAGCTGGGAGTAGCCGGGACTGGTGGCTGGCGCCCGAGCGCCGCGGGCGGGAAGCACCCAGGATTGGGGAAGCCCCGGGAGCAGCACAGAGGCGCGTCAGTCACCCAAGGGGCCGCGGCGACGGTCACGGGGCGCGGCGCCAGCGTGTGCGACCCAGGCCAGGGTTCTAAACAGACGGCGCGGGCTCCGCCTCCGCCCGCGCAGCCTCACCTGCGGGCATTGGCGCACCGGCCCCGCCGGTGTGGACGGCACCTGCGCCGCCAAGCCCGCGGGTCTCCGCCCCTCGTCCCCGCCTCACGGCGCCAGGCCCGGGCGGCTCACCTGGACCGGCGCGGGCTGCGGGAGCCCAGGCGCGGGGTGCGCCGCGCCTTTGCCGCCACCCGCAGAGGAGGCAGGTGGAGCAGGCGCAGCTTCGGTGACCCTGGCGCTGGCCGCTGCCGTCGTGCCAGTCGCCATCCCGTCCTGGGGACCTCGCCGCCCGCACCCGGGAAGTAGCCGCTGTCGCGGGCGTCTGGGCACCATGAACAGTAGCAGCGCCAACATCACCTACGCCAGTCGCAAGCGGCGGAAGCCAGTGCAGAAAACGTGAGTGTCCCGAGCGTGTCCTCAGCGCGGGGGTTGGGCTCAGGCTTGCGGGTGCGGGAGGCTGCCCCACGCCGCCCCCAAATCCCCGCGATCCCGGGAGATCAGGTTCATTCCCGACACAGCCGAGATTTGGAGGCTGGTCGAGAGAGTGAGGACTTGTATTTTCCCGTTTTCAATTGCAATTAAAAATTGTTCCCTCAGTCACCAGCGCACCCGCACCCTCTCACATTTGCAACTCTTTTTTTTCTCTTTGGTCTTAATTTGTTGACAGCTCTGATCTGCCTTGTGGTCCTGGTGGATTAGTTAGCGTAAACCTGCTTTGAAATCCCTTCCCATTTCTATTATTCATGTGAGTTAGGTTAGAGAACAGGCTTAATTCTCGTTTGTGTATAGAGTTTGGTAGAGCGAGATGTTTTAAAGAGCTAAACACGTGCCATCTTGAAGGAAGGGACCTGAGCGCCTCTAAAGGTATTTTTTGATCCCTAACGACTGGCTTTCTGTTGCGCTATCTTAATTACTTATTTGGCAATAATTTTGTAGCGCTCTTCGTGACCATATCGGTAAAGTAGATAGAGATGGTAGCAGGTAGGAGTGGGTGCAGTGGACAGGACAAGGTGGAGGATTTTCTTAGACACCTTTTTGGGAAGCTTTCTTATCACTTTTGGGGTGGCTTTAGGGTCTGTAAAGTAAAAGATTTAGAACTGCAGTAGAGAGAGAAATATTCATCCTAGGATCTACCTCTCATTCTTTCCTCTTTGAAAGTTTTGTCATTTTTAATATATTGAATAGAAACTTGTATTTTTTGTTTATTTTGGTTGGATATTTGTGTGATAATGGCAAATTTTTTTTTAAGTAAAAAAAAAAAAAATTCCATGCTTGAGACAGATTTCCTTTTGTGAGTTGGCTCTGTTCATGTGTCTGTTCCTAATTTTCATCTGAGTTAACTTGACTTCGCCTATGTGCTTGACATTTTCATGAACAGTTTCACAAAGGCTTTATTAAACGTCTGCTCTGAGCAAATCAGAAGTATATACATTTTGCTTAAAACTACTTAACCATCACTAATGCAAACCAAAAAAATAACAGCTTAAGAAATAATTTAAAACCAATTATTGATTTAAAACTTTCATTCTGGAGTTTTCATTTAAGAATTTTTGTTATCATAGTTGTCAGATCTAGACTTATGAATTGGTATTAGCAGATGATATTCATCTACACCAAGACGGTCACGAACATTTGGAGGTTTTATGGTACAGCATATCCTACAAAAATATAGTCAAGTCAGCAATTTTCTGTCTTGGCAGTTTGAGACATTGGTTTACAATACTTTTAGTTTTATAGAATAGTTTCTTATAATAAAGAATGTTTGTATAATTTGTTTTTGTCCTTGATGGTTAAAAAAAATTGGGAGAATCCCAATATCTGTTATATGGGTTTATGAATACAGTAATACACTTAAAAGTATTACATAATTAGAGGTGTTAAACTTGAATCTCTATTGTGTTTTTAAGATATTGGATTTAAGTTTGGTGTTACAGATGTACCTAGATAGATTTGTAAAAAAAAAAAAAGATTTGTAAATAAAAATAACTGCCATAAGTTTATATTCATTATAAAGTTTTAATATTTTTGATTTCTAGTTAGTATGTTGTGAAAGAAAGCTCTTTCCTTTTAACATATCACATTTTTCTTTTATTTGTATAAGATGTACCTTTTATTGTATTATCTTCATATTTTAATAGACTTTAATATATTTATATTTAATAATTTCTTTAATATAACAAGAGCATTTTCCTCATTCAACCACATTTTACTTAGTTAATGTACATGTTTATCAGATCTTTGCTGAGCACCATGCATTGCTACTAAGCATACCAATGCCTTAAATGTCACCAGCTTCTTTATAAAGCCTAGCGCTGGCATTTATGTTATCCAGTTAAAGTGTTTACATAAATTATTTTTACCTGAATGAAAAATGGTTAACTTCATAATGCAGCTAAATCAAAGTTTATTTTAGGAATGAGGCTGTGAAACCTAATATTAAGTTTAATGTGAGTTTTTAGATTGAACTTCTGTTTTGTAACTAATGAGACCTAAAATATGCCGACATTAGGAAAAATACTTCTTGTTTTGACCTGAAAATGTTATTCAGATATACTAAAATGTGACTCCGTAAATGACACCCATTTTATTTTACTTACAGAGAAAATATACTGTAGCATAATTATGGGATTCTTTTAAAATATGGCCATTTAAATATACAGTTTCATAAAGTTTTGGAATAAAATAGGTGAGATAAATGTAACCTGAACATCTCAATCTTCAATTTATTAAGAAAAATAAACTCCCCCTGGTGGCAGCTCTCACATTGAAAATTATCTTTATTAATAGAAAATACATTTTAAATGTATTAAATTTAACCCCACTAAAGTTATTTTGTACATAGTATACGCTCAATAAATGTTTCCTCTCTTTGGATTAATGAAAGTGAGGAAATTTAAAGGATCTGAAGAAACCTGGGGTCTGACCCATGTTCCTGTCTTCAAGAAAATTTTAAAGAAGTTTATTATAACTTTGCTTGGAATGTTGCTCCATAGTTAATAACCTTGCTCAACAAAAGAACAAATATTTTCTATTTAAATCCTGTTCTTCTTATTTTATTCTGTTTGTTATTTTATCTCATGAAGATAGTTGAAAAGCCCACTATAAAAATAAAATAGAATCTTTTTCTATGGTGATACTTACAATATGTTTTCGGAATTTTATTAATACAGAAAACATTTTTGTATTTCATCTTACTGTATTTATAGAAAGTTAGTACTGAGTGCTGGCAAATAATAGGTGTCGAGTAAATGACATCTACACTAAAAAAATGATAGCAGCAGTAGTGGTGATCAAAAGCCAGAAATCATGAAGTGTCAGAACTCAGCATAACTTCTGAGCCTAAACTGATGCTTTATTATATGCATGCTGATGCAAGCTTTTACTTTATTAACATAGTAATCATATTAATAGGAAAACATTATTTTCCTTGCTTTTCTTGTTAAATTGATGTGCATTCTAATTAAATGTCGTGGACTTTGTTTTTAGAATATGCACTTAATTGAATTTTGTTGCTTATGTTACATAGGACTTACTAAATAGTTCATATAAAAGTATTATACCATATTCTGAATAGCATCTAAAAGAAAAGAATAGTAATTTTCATTTATATAATTATTTCTCCATTATTTTTCTCTCAAGTAGCTTTACTTAGATAGCTTATGCATAGTGGCTGTGTATACTCTTGCACATTGGAACAAATGAAGTAAGTTATTTAGTTATAAGTAACATTAAATGCCAAAAAAACAAATAGTAAGGCATAAGGGGAGAACACTGGATGTAAATTTAAAAATGAGGTCTAGTTTCCACACCGTTATGTATTTGAGCAAGTTTTTTGATCATTAAAGCAGGACAATCCCTACACTACCATTTCACAACTAAAACTAGCAGAACCAAAACATTTTATAACTCTGAGGACGGCTAAAGTATAATTAAACTGAATGAATTCTACTTTTCAAACAATTTTAGCTCAAGGGAGACAGAAGAAGAAGAGAGGGGATTGGTGTGCTCCCTCTTAACGGGCACTGTGTAGGGGTATATGGCACACTTTTTGGGTGTGGGACACAACTACAAGAGGGACTCTACCTAACAAGTGCAACTGTTATAACCTAGTTGTTTGTATCCTCACATTAACCTGAAATAAACAAAAAATAAAAAAAAATTTTAGCTTACATTATCACAGGACAATTAATTCTCTTATGAATTAAACAGAAAGAGGCAGTATATGATTATCTTTTTTACAGATACGGCTGAAATGTGCTGCTTCACTGGTGAATAATCTTGCATAATACATGCTTATAATGTATTTAACTGAGACAGTTACTTAAAAGAAATTCCATGCAAGTCTTTAAGAACAGAACTTTTCTACTTTGGCACTTGTTTAAAACTTGACTTTTTGCATAGTGGTTTAATGTAACTGTTGATTAGCACTTATGATACAAATGTTGTGCCCAGTTCCTTATGTACATAATTGTACTTCATTTTTATAGTAGTACTAAGGAAAGGTAATATTGTGTAAGTTTTACAGTAGATAAGGAACTGAGATTCAGACTCACGTCAGTGAGGGAATAAATTAAAAAGCAGAGTATGGATACTGGATCGCAAGTCTTTTGACTCCAAAGCTTATCTTCCAATTACAGACTTCATAATTCTGCACAGGTGAACAAATCAAGTGATATGTATAGTAGTGCCAGATCCTAGGGATTTCCTGTTATCCACTACTTCTTTTCAAATAGCATTGTGATCGAAATGAATTATCTGCCATTTCCCATACACAATTTGTCCTTGCTCATCTTCATACTTGTATTCATGTCCTTTCCTCTTAGCCTTTTCTCCTGTCTTGCTGATTTGCTACCTATCTTCCACCACCACTTTTAAAACATTGTTTTTAATGGCTGCATAACACTTTATTGTATCAATATTCTATAGTTTATTTTACCATTTTCCTTTGGGAGGAAATTTTGTTATTTCAACCATCGAATGTTTTAACTAGTATTTCAGAGAACACCCTTGAGACATGTAAATTTTTATGCACATTATTTATTTCCTTAGGAAAAATTCCTGTAAGTGGATTTTGGGGATAGAAAAATATGTATACTTTTAAGGTTGAGCCATATATTACACTCTGGAAGATGTGTCAAATTACTCTATAAAAAAATTCCTAATTACATTTTCATCATAATGCTGTAGACTGTATCTGTATCATTGCATTTTTTTGCTTAAAAATGTTATTTTTAGTTTCATAGCCAAAAGAAGACGAGATAGGTAATTGAATTTATATGTTGGGATTATGGTTATGTGTAGTATTTGAAGGCTGTGCATTTTCATATTTTCTACTTGAGGTGTCCTTTACATATTCATTTGTTTTGTCTTGTGGTTTTCAGTTTATCAGTAGTTCTTTTTGATTTTTGATGAAAACATTGCTTAAGAATATATTCCTATTAAATAATACAGGCATATTTATAATTATAAATTATATAACATAATTATACAATTAATTATAAATATAAAGGGTGTATTTATAATTATAAATATAAAAATTATAATTATAAATATGCATCTTAAATATGGCATGTAAAGCATTATCTGTGGGGTTTTTTATGGTAGATAAGATTGTTCATACTCTGAGCTTTACATAACCTTTTTCTTCGTTCTCCAGCCTTCCAATATAATTTTATTCCAATTTTGGATTAAATCCAGTTTAGATGATTTATTATTATTATTATTATCATTTATTTTTTGTGCTTTTGGGCTGGGGCTGGGTTTGAACCCACCACCTCTTGTATATGGGGCTGATGCCCTACTCATTTGAGCCACAGGCGCTGCCCGATTTATTATTTTTGACTATGTACTTAATCATTTACTGCTGATCTAAATACACTGTGATTACATTTTATTTTCTGTTGTATGCTGTTACTGATTTTTCTATCTATTTTCTGTTTTCGTATTTATTTGCATTTGGGTTTACTTGTTTCTTAGATTTATTGGAAGCAGAGTTTGTGTTTTTTTCTCTTTTTCTTGTTTTGCTGTGATTTACTAGGATAGAGAGTAATTGTAGGAAGCTTCATGTGCTACCATTATGAACCCAGAAGTGTTTTGCTAATATTTAAAACTGTAGTAAGGATAGCACATCTCCAATGAACTCATGAGCACTTTTTTAATAGCATCTGTTTTATTGAGCAACACATTATGCTTGACTTTGTCATGTTACAGGATGTATTTTTTCCTAGTAGGAAAAATGAGGCCTTTAAAGATAGGACTATCTTTTATTTGTCTTTAAAGCTACCAGAACTTCCCAATGCCATGCGTATAGTCGGTACTTGAGATTTACTAATTTAGCAATTGAACACAATTTGTAATTTTTCTGATAGTGTTTTAGTGATTCAGGTATAGCAAATAAGTTTAACATGGGTTCAAGGGGAAATACTTTTTAAAAAACGTATATTTGCATAGAAGAAAGGGAAAGGGGAACATTCTCAATGGAAATGATAGTGATTTCTAGGGCATATTTCATTTTCTTGGTTTTCACTGCTAATGTCTTGTCCTTGAAATTATGTTATTTATACCTCATCGTCTATTCTTATGCATGCCTAGTGGATAGAGGGAAGGAGAAGAACGTATCATTGCTATAGAGCTAGAGAGTGGCAAAAACATTCTGACGCACTAAAAGTGGCTGTAGATAGAATTCTCAGAAGTTTTTATAGATGGTTTTTGCCTCACATAGGAAGTAAAATATCCAGCTGTATTTAACTTAACAATTGACTCTACTTATAATATATATCATGTCTGTAATATTCTATTAAGCACATAGCTTATGATTGTAAACATTGTAAACATCAGAGATAAGTAGGCACTGAAGCTGGGGGGAGGAAATGAACAAGAAAGAAATGAGGTTAAGAGTTGGGCTTTATGGGATGCAGTTAGAATGGTGGGGGGATTTTATTGAGTAGTACTTTAAATTTCCTAGCTGTTGAGTGGAGACTAACACTATAATAGATGCCAAGAATGGGGTGTTCAAGTTCTGGGAAATATGAATGAGCAGGCGGACATTCAGGTGCAGGGACTAGAAATTGGTAAATTGACCGAAGTGTTGGTTGTTGGTTAAATCACCCCAAGAAAAGAGGCAGCAGATCAAACTCTTACTGTGGGAGGTAATCTCTTGTTAGAAAATGTCACTTCAATCTGTAGGATTACTGAAACTGTATTATCCATGTCATTTGAGGTTTTATGATAAATACTATATAAAACACAGTTACATTAATTTATGATTAAATTAGGTTAATTTTTTCATCTGTGCTTTAAACACTGGATTCCTAACAGCCATTTTTAGATGTGAATGTTAAAAAAGCTTTAAAGACACTGGACACTCCACCGGTAGTTACAGCATCAGGGTTTCTAGAACAGAAGGGTGGCATGCAGCTGCCAGAGCCTTGATGACACACCATTTGGATTTACAAGTTAGGACAGAATTTTTGAGGTTAAGGTTTAACAAAATAAGTCATTCCTTGGGTTGGCCAACATCTTATGGTCTTAATTGAAGATCTCCAGAGCTCCCAAATTCAGTCTTACAGGGACGTTTATTTGTATTTCAGGCATAGCCTTTTGTTTAAATAATGGTTGGAGGTGTACTTTTGTATAGATTTAAAGATAAAAAAGTAAAATCACTAGTTTAACCTAAGTCAAGTATAATTAATATAGGATTACTCTTTAATTATTCTGTATATCTTCAATATGCACCAAATATTTTCACTGAATAGTTTTGAATATTTCTTATGAAATCAGTGAAAAAGTGGGTCAAATGTATTTCTTTAGCTTTAACAATCTGACACTTTAAAAGCTTCAAATCTAGTGCACTTTGAATTGCTGAGTGAAGTGGGTATTTCTCAGCCCTGACCATACTTAATTCCTTTGTACTTTTGCCTTCTGTGACCTCCAAAATATTTTACCCTGGTTCTTTTCTTGTGTGTCTTAGAATTTCTCCTCTGCTGTCTTCACCCACACCTCCTCCCCAACCCTGTGCCTAAATATTGGTATCACTGATGTCTGTTGAAGCCATTTTTCTTCTTGTTCAGTACACTTCTCTTAGGTAAATATAGTTGTTTTTCTAAGCTACAGATCACAGAATCATTTGCAATCCCTCCTCACTAACTGTTGTCTTCTCCCTTACTTCCTTTATACCAAGTCATTTTATTTTAATTCAGGGAACATTTGAATCTGGCTTAAATTTCTCTTCAGGTCAGTCCTTACCATCTTCACTATTACTGTCTTTGGTCAGATTCAGTCATTTCCTTTATGAACACTTTTAGTCAGCAAACATAAGTTGAGAGTTAAGTACTATGCTGGGCACAAAAGGTAGAAAACTGATTAAGGTTACATAGTAATAAGAGCCACGAACAAATAAGTTTATGCAATTAGGTTACTTAACACTTGTCTTACAGAAATTTGATCTCATGCTGAATATGTCATAAGGTACATAGTAATACATGATCATGTGGACAATTCTGCAAACTCAAAATCTAGGGCAGGGTTGCATGCTATAAGCAGCAATATTGTGTGGCGAGATACCTTTACCTTACTGTTCTTCGTGCCATGTCAGCTTGTCTTTCTTCAATGTTTGTCTTTCTCTCTTCTTTCCAGTATTTCGTAATCATTACTGGAAAGCCATCAAGAGTGCAGGACTGGATGGTCCACACATTTTTAGTTGTGTGAAGTTATTTGTATAGCATATTTCTTAGTGGAATGGTTGTGTAAGACATTTATTTAAGATACAGAAGTTGTGAGGGGCAAAGTAGATAATCCTTTGTGAGGTAGGTCAGAGATGAGGTTAAAAGTGACCTACTTGAGCAGGGACCTGGAGTGGGTGGAGCAGAAGAAGGAGGTCGTATGAAAGCACCAGAGTACATGTCAGTAGCTGTTAAGTTCTTATTCTTAGCTCTGAAGTATACTAGACAAGGGAGACTCGCTGGAGGAAAGGAAGACAGAGGGGGTAGATAGAGGCTAGAAAAAGATTATGTGTGCTGTGCTAAGTAACAGGGACAGTCCAGAGCTACTCAAGGATTTGAATCAGATTAGTGACATGGTCAAACTTATATTTTAGAAAGAAGTTCCTAAGTGGCAGACATTTCAACTTTAGCGTGCCGTGTTTTGCTTTCTGCATTCTCTGTCCCCAAAGTCAGGCAAAACACAGGCTGATCTTTAATTTCCAGCTCACTGCTTAACATGACTCCCAGATACGAAAATCCAATTATCTGCCATTACGTTGAAGAAACATGCTATTTCCTTTGTCTTGACGCCCACGTGGCTCGCTCCTATAGTTTTATCCACATCTGTGCTGAAACATCATATCGGAGACCTTCCCCTGCCTATCAAAGCTAGCATTTCCATCTCTCCTTAGTTTCTTACCTGAGTCTATTTTTCTTCATAGTACTTACCAGCCCCAAAAGTTATATGTTTACTCATTGATTTCTGTATCCTCTAGCTGAAATATAAACCCCCTGAGAAAGGAGTTTTCATATATTTTGTTAACCTCTCAGGGCTATGCACCTGGCACATGATAGGTGTTCAGTAGTTTTGTGTATTTATTTATTTATTTATTTATTTATTTATTTTTGGAGACAGAGTCTCACTATGTCGCCCTAGGTGTCACAGCTCACAGCAACCTCAAACTCTCAGACTTAAGCTATTCTCTTGGCTCAGCCTCCCAAGTAGCTAGGACTACAGGTGCCTGCCACAACGCCCAGCTATTGCTTTTTGTTGCAGTTGTTTAGTTGGCCCCCGCTGGGTTCGAACTCGTCATCCTCCGTGTGTTTGGCCAGCGCCGTAACCACTGTGCTACGAGTGCTGAGCCTGTTCAGTAGTTTTATTTATTTATTTGTTTATTTTTATTGAATCATAGTTGTGTACAATAATTCAATCATGGGGTACAGTGTACGGTTTTCAGATACAATCAGAGATATTTTCATCAACCTGATTGCGATAACATTCAAGAGACTTTCTCATTACTTTGTGAGAACAATTTTGATCCGTATTTAGAAGTTTTCTCCTAACCCTTCAAATATGCACCACAGTAGTGTGGCCCTGACTTTCTTTCCTTTTTTCCTCTCTCTTTT
>CAUYRH010153892.1:0-122219 GCA_963574655.1 Perodicticus potto | reverse complement strand
TCTACTCCAATCCCCATTCTTCTCTTATTTCTCTTTTTTTCTATATAATCCTGTTATTTTCTACCTCAAGAGCTGAAATGTATTGCACGTTAAATGGCCCGCTCTCTAATATGTCTCATAACTGTCATGCAGCATGCACTCGATAATTTCCAATTCCTGGCCGGGTGTTGTTGCGGGCGCCTGTAGTCCCAGCTACTTGGGAGGCGGAGGCAGGAAACTCGCCTGAGCCCAGGAATTAGAGGTTGCTGTGAGCTGTGATGCCACGGCACTCTATCCAGGGTGACAGCTTGAGGCTCTGTCTCTAAAAAAAAATAAAATAAATAAAATAAAATAAATAAAAATAAAAATATTAAACTAGCCTTGCATAGCTAGAATAAATACTATTGGTTGTTGTATATAATTCTTATACACAGCTAGATTTGATTTGTTGGATATTTTTAAGTTCACAAGAGGTTCTTGCCTATAATTTTCTTTCCTTGTACTATCTTTGTCTGATTTTGGTATCAGAGTTGATATCATTCTCATAAATTGAGTTAGAAAGTGTTCTCTCCTCTTTTATCTTGGGAGAGACTGTAAAATTATTGTTAATTCTTCTTTAAATGTATGGTAGAATTCTCCATTGAAACCATCTAGTCTGGAGATGTCTTTTGTGGAAAATTTTAAAACATTAATCACATTTTTCATGTTTATAGGATTTTTGAGTTTGTTCAGTTCATCTTGATTGAGTTTTAGTAGTTTGTGGTTTTTGTGAGATTTGGTCCATTTCTTCTTAGTTGTTGAATGTATTCATCTAAAGTCATTTTTAGTAGCCCCTTATTCTTTTAATGGCTGCATTATCTGTAGTGATATCCCCTTTTATTTCTGATATTGTCTTCTCTCTTTTTATCTTTGTTAGTCTTGCTAGAAGTTTGTTAATTTGATTGATTTTTTTCAAAGAATCTGTTTTTTATGTTATTAATTTTCTATTTTCTGTTTTCAATTTCATTGATTTCTGCTCTTATCTTTATCATTTTCTTCCTTCTGCTTGTTCTAAGTTTTTTGATCTTTTAAAATTTTTTTCTAGTTTCTTGAGGTGGGAATATGGATTATTTAGTTTAAATCTTTCCTCTTTTCTACAGTAACAGTTAGTGCTATAAATTTCTCTTTCAATACTACTTTAGCCTAACCTTAAATTTTGATCTTATCTAATTATTCCACTGTATTTAATTATAATGTATTTAATGTGTTAATGTATTTGTTCTCTTTTCTTGTTTTTTTTTTTTTTTTTTGCCTTCTTATGGGTTACTTGAACATTTTTTTAGAATTCCATGTTGGTTTATTAAAAATTTTTTTATATATTACTTTCTATCATTTTCTTGCTTGCATAAATATGCATATGTAATCTATCACAGTCTGTGATTATGGATGTCTTACCATTCTGAGTGACATGTAGAAATTTTGTTTCCATTTTAGTCCCTTTACCCTTCCAAATTTTTAAATTTATAATTGTCTTAAGTATTTCCTCTAAGTACATTGAGTATCATTTCATATGATGTTATTATTTTTGCTTCAACCATCCAGTATGATTTAAGAGATTCATAAGAATGATAGTGTATTGTTTTCTACCCATTCCATTGTTCTTCTTTGCTTTCTAAAGTTCCACACTTTCTTTCATTATCATTTCCCTTCTGTTAAGAGAATTTCCTTTAGCCATTCTTTAAGGATAAATCTGCTAGTGACAAAAGCCCTTAGTTTTCCTTCTTCTGAGAATGCTATCATTTCCACTTTTCTCCTGAAGCATTACTTTCACCAGATTAGCAATTTGTGATTGACAATTTTTTCCTTTCAGCACTTGAAAAATGTACCACTTCCTTCTGGCCTCCAAGGTTTCTGATGAGAAATTTGCTATCCTTTTCAGTAAAATATCAATTCCATTTCTCTCTGGCTGTTTTCAAATTTTTTTTCTTTCTTTTTTAGTTTTCAGAAATGTAATTATGATGTGTCTTGGCATGGATTTCTTTGAGTTCATCCTGTTTGAGGTTCATTCAGCTTCTCGAATCTGTGGGTCTATGTCTTTTGCCAAATTAGAAAAATTTTTCAGCTGTTATTTCTTCAAACCAAGATGACTTTTAAACATGTTTTTTATTTGAGAAATATGGCTCTGGGGTAGGGTTCAGAAAACTTGTCAAAGTATATACAAAATGCTATGTGTGTTTTGTTTTTCTTAGGGGAGTGTCCACAATTTTCACTAGATATTCAGAAGACACTATGACACTTTAAATGTTATAAAAGCATAGGTTTATGCCATATTGGGTAATTTTTCATGTTCTTGGTTGAAACCAGTAAAAAACTAGTTACTATTCTTTTCTGTCCTTGTACCATATCTGTTGAATTCCTGTGTCTCAAAGATTTCTGCAACAGTTTTTGGAAAATATGATCACTTAGGTGAATACTTTCTGAACATCTAATGGGTGCCAATCAAATGGATTTTTTTTCCATTTTTCTCCAAGTTAATGAGAAGGAAAAGAGTGTAAAAGCTACCATTATTTTGGGGTTATGAGAAGTTGTAACTACGAATGCTGGCGTACACTTCCCTGCCTTTCCATGTGATAATCTCTTCCTTACTACCCTTAGCTGGATACACCAACGATCAAATCACTTCCTGAAAGTATAATGCACTGAAAACACTGTCCTTGTGCAGTGGGCCCCTGGTCATCACTCGGGCTTCCTTTGCACAGGTGGTTATGGGACACATGCAGTTCCCCCAGGCAGGGTTGTTCTTGGCCAGTTGCTCAAGGTGATCCCTCTTTCCAGCACACTCTCATCTCTTTTGTCACCTGGAGGCCCAGTTTGGGAAGTGTCACCTCTGGGAAGTCTTCACTCTATCTCCTCCAACTGCTGAGCTGGGTGTGCCTTCAGTGTCACTCAAACTTGCCAGAATGTCACACTGTGCTGATTGTCTTAACTGTCCCTCCCATTAGATGGTGAGACCCTTCAGGGTTGTGTGTGGGAATGGATTGCTTTTGTGAGTGGGAATGGATTGCCTTTGTGCCCCCAGTACTTTCATAAATATAGTAAAACATGGATATATGTATGGCCATGTTTAGTGCTCACCACCACCAGAAGAGTGCCCAGCCATTCCTTCATTAGTGTCCTAAATATCTGTCCAGCTCCTTTAAGCACAAATGTGGCAATCAGGTTTCTTCTTCCCCACATTCTCACAAGCATCTGTTTAGTCATTGATCTTAGTTTAGTTTAGTTTTTTTTTTTTTTTTTGAGAATTAGTTTAAAAATTTTTAGTCTTCTCTTGCTAGAATGCCTATCTCTCCATTTCTGGAAAATATAGGCAACACTGACCCTTATCATTTTCCTTCTTTGCCTAAATACTGGATCTTAAAAGCCCCTTATTATTGTGTTTACATTTGTAGATCTGTCTTTCCTATCAGGTTATAAGGTCCTTGAGGCAGTGTCCATGACTTATTCAGCTCAGAGTCTCCAGGGACTGGTACAAGGTGACCTTCTATAAATGCTACCAGAAAGAATTTGATGTTAGATGATCATAGCCATACAGTCACACGAGATGGGAACATGCATTTCCTCATTGTCTCCACATCTTTACTTTCTATTTATCTTTTATCCTTCATTCTAAGCCACTATGAATTCTTTTTTGGAGAGGAGAAATGGGTAAATGCAACACATTTTAAAGTAATTTTTTTTATTCCTCTCAGGTACTACCTTGGTCGACGGGTATTTATTGTTATTTCTGAGCCAGACATGATCAAGCAGGTGTTGGTTGAGAATTTCAGTAACTTTACCAACAGAACGGTATGTAGCTTTCTTTTTGCATATGGATGGATGGGGAATCTTTCTAACATGCAGGCACCATGTGTCAGATCAAACAGGGTGCAGTCAGCCTCTTAGCAGGTTTAATTCAGTTGTGCTCAAAACTGAGCTCCCCCATGAACTCAGGTTTTCAAAAGGGATATACAGGATTGGTATAAAAGTGTGGTAATTACATTCAGGAAATGCATCAAGAAAGGCAAAGCTCAAGAGAAGTTGGGGCTAATAAAAATGCTCAAACCTAGAGGGTTTCTAATGCTGTGTTCAAAGTTAGGGAGTCCAGAGGGCACAGGCCAAGTGACTGTAGAAGACTGAGCAAGGTTAATAAATGTCAGTGGGAGAGCAAAATTTCGAGGCTTTTATGCTCACGTCTTTCCCAGAGAGATAAAAGTATTAAGACTGGAAAGGGAAGATAGAGAACTTCCCAATTTTGGGAGGGAATTTGTCCCCAAGGAGGAGAAGGAGCCTTTAAGTGGGCTTCATTATGCCAGTTCAAGTTTTGCTCCACCTACAAAGGATGTATGTAGCCTGTTGTTTGGTAAGTACATGTTCTATGGAGCTGGAACATATTCTTCTTAGCAAAGTATCTCAAGAATGGAAGAAAAAGTATCCCAAGAATGGAAGAAAAAGTATCCAACGTACTCAGCCCTACTATGAAGCTAATCTATAGCTTTCATATGAAGGCTAAAACCCAATTATAGCACAAGAATATGGGGAATGGGGCAAGGGAGGGGAAGGGAGGGGGGAGGATGGGTGGAGGGAGGGTGATTGGTGGGATCACACCTATGGTGCATCTTCGAAGGGTATAGGTGAAACTTACTAAATGCAGAATACTAATGTCTACATACAGTGATTAAGAAAATGCCATGAAGGCTATGTTATACAGTTTGAAGAAAATATTTCAGATTGTATATGAAGTCAGCACATTATGCCCCATGATTGCACTAATGTACACAATTATGATTTAAAAAAAAAAGAAAGAAAGTATATGTCCTACTCTTTATCTTTGATGAGAAATCCCAAAGAATGGGAGAGTTGGCAGAAAATAGCGGAGGTCGGTGTTGTCCATGTTTTCCATTAAGCCTTCAGCATTAAGCTCAAGTTCCCTTGAAGGTCGGTTGCATATGATCCACTCTGTCTGACCTGCTCTGAGAGGCCTGCCCTGCACCTTCACTCAGACTGACGTGCCCTTGGGATCGGAGGCAGCACAGCCGTGGGTCTCATGTGTATTACAACATGAGTGGGAGCACATTTCTGAACTTCTTTAAGCTTCTTGTTCCTCTTTTGGAAGGGGCATGTGCTCTACCTTCCCAGGCTATTGTAAGTATAAATGGGACCAGGCAGACAAGCCCTTCCTCTGCACTTGGCAAGTGAGACATTAGTACTTTTAACAAGGAAACCCTCTACTTCTACACCCGTCCAAACCCTAGCTATTCATTCCTCAAGGCTCTCCTCAATTTTGACCTCCTCCAAGAAGTTTCTTTACTTTCCCTGACATTTGCTTTCCCCTTCTCTGAACTCTGACAGCTCTTACCTGATTCACTCCTGTCTACAGTAGCTCCCATTGTGGCTTCTACTATGCCCAGTAAAGGAAGATACATATGCCTTCTACCCTAGCTTGATTATCAGCTCTTTAAGGCCAGGAAGCATATTTTTAACTTTTTTTAATACCCCATGGCCCAAACACATAATGACTATTCAGCATCCAATATATTCTTCTTCCAACTGAATTGAATCTCTAACACCTTGACATTCTTCCCAGAAGAGGGAGGTAGTACCCGAACCTGGAGATTCGATACACACCTCTTCATCTAGGATTCTAGGTCATTCACAAACTTGTAGAAAGACCCCTGAGAGAGGAGATCTCTAGGACACCCCTGTGTTTGTAGCTTTCCATCTAGGAATGGATCCACTTGTCTCTAGTTTTATTTATGGTCTTTAAGCCAATTCCATATTCATGGTAAAACAACGCTTAGTGACTCAATTTTTTAAAAACAGTCATTAGAGAGGGATTTTCTCACAGGTTTTTGAAAGTCAAATTAAATTGGGTTCTGTGGTTCCCTCTTATCCACATGCTTATTTATCTGCTCAGAGAAGGGAGATTAGTGAGGCGTGATTTCTCCTCACCGACACCGCACCCGCCTTCCCTTTAATAGGCGACGTTGACTTAAGCACTCAGCAACTTGGCTTTATTATACATTCACTCAGTAAACATTAAACGCTTACTCCATGCAAGCTTCTACCAATCGGTCCCTTGTGATACAGAAAATACCCTGGCATATTAGTTTGATAAATTAAGTGAAAAGAAATTAAATAATGTGCAGTTTCATTTTCTAACAGTGAGAGCCCATCTCTGTTCTCAAATGCGGACTTAAGTTACATGAGCTCTGGGTGCCCCTGGGCAGCCTGGCGGAGAAGTCCCTGGTCGAGAAAGCTGGGTTTAGCTTTGAAATTTGAGGTGAGCTGTAAGCATCTCGTGAGGAATCCCTGGAGGGTGTTGATGGGGCGAGGACGCTACAGGGACTCCCTGACATGCAAGGAGCATTGAGCTAGAACCTGAACTCAAACATCAGTGAATGAAATGTGCTTTTACAAACCCCAGAACACTGGGCTGAGCGGACCCAGGGAGGCTGTTCTCACCACTGAGCCTGTGTCATGTCTCTGCTCTGTCTTGACCACTTTCCCAAAGAGTTTAATGGGTCTGTATTGCTGCCCTCCGGACTCCCTGAAATTGCCCTGAGAGGGTACAAGCATTGTTTGCCATCCAACCCAAATCAATGCTCTTAGCATTTATAGAAACTTAGTTGTCCCCCCACCTAGGGCCTTGATACTTTTATTTAGATATTTTCAATGAGTTCCTCTTTGCTAACAGAGATAGTCCTCCTAAAGCCACAGGATCAGCTCTTTAAAAAAAAAAAAATCCATGGAAACTGGAGCCAGGGCCACATGGCTCAGTAGAAATGGTCCTAACCAGGAGTAGAACTTCTGATATCACCGCCTATCAGGCCCTGGCCTTGGGGAAGCTGCGGGAAGGTCAGGAGAGGTGGGCTGGTCTTTGGCCCACGTGAGGTAGGCCTGGTTGCACAGGGGCGTGGAGCAGGTGTGTGGAGTCACTCAGGGACCTGGTCCAAAAATGGCAGCTTGGAGAGTGAGTCAGGCTGCAGAAAGGAGCATTCTCGGTTCTGCTGCTTGTGGAGTGGAGGTGGAAGGCAATGACAGGTGTGTGTGTGTGTGGAAGGTCCTGTCCCTCAGGTCCTCATGAGCAAGACAGAGGTCACCTCTCCAGACACAGGTCAAGCCCCACCACTGACACACAAGAGGTACATCTGAAGCCGTGTGATGGATTTGGTGAGTGGTTTTATCCAGAACCATCCAAAAACCCAGGAGTGTGGCTGCCCCAAGTGCAGCCTCTCAAAGGGCTGCTTCATCCACTCACCACGTGGCCATCAGAGTCATAGGATGAGTCACTGTGAAACCACAGACTCCTTGGCACTGGCAAAGATGACGAAAATCATGAAGTAAACAAGTCACGGGAAACCTTTTTAGAGAGGAACAGGAGTGTGTCGGCTCCTGGCAGGGCTCACCAGCAAAGGAAGGTCAATTCAGAGCTACAAGTGGATCAGACTCACCTGTGCTGGGGCCACAGGACCTGCCTGGTGACATCCTCTGGGGGTAGATGTCACAGTCTATAACTGTCCCTTGAACTTGTCCCCTCACCTGTAACTGGTAATTGGCTACTGAGAGCTGTTGAAAACATGTTTATCTAGAGCAGTGGTTCTCAACCTTCCTAATGCCTCCTAATGCCACCACCCTTTAACACAATTCCTCGGGTTATGGTGACCCCAACCATAAAATTATTTTCATTGCTACTTTGTAACTGTAATTTTGCTGCTGTTACAAATCGTAATGTAAATATCTGATATGCAGGATGTATCTTCTTTTTTTTTTTTTTTTGAGACAGAGCCTCAAGCTATCAGCCTGGATAGAGCGCTCTGGCATCACAGCTCACAGCAACCTCCAATTCCTGGGCTCAAGCGAGTCTCTTGCCTCCGCCTCCCAAGTAGCTGGGACTACAGGCACCTGCCACAACGCCTGGGCATTTTTTTGGTTGCAGCCGTCATTGTTGTTTGGCGGGCCTGGGCTGGATTCGAACCCGCCAGCTCAGATGTACATGGCTGGCGCCTTAGCCCGTTGAGCCACAGGCGCCAAGCCAGCAGGATGTATCTTCATTGTTACAAAGGAGTCGCGACCCACAGGTTGAGAACCACTGATCTAGAGTTTTGTTCCCTTTCCCTTAAATAAGACACTAAGCAAATGAGGACATTTAGATGTTCAGATGTTACAGCAAGAGTAAGAGTGGCCGTCACGCGTGGCCTCGGGAAGCTCGCAGTGCTTGGAACCTGGCAAACTTGTGTTTAGCTGTGCATTTCTTGAGAAGGGTGAGCTCACATGGTGGGCCCATGGCGCTGAGGGAGGAGGAAGTTCTTCTGTGCGTGCAGACTACAAAGAGCAGCAAGGCCAGAAACACAGGTGCGCGACCTCATTTGCCTGTTCTCCTATTTTGAGGCTCTTTGTCTTATGTGACACATTTTGCTATGCACAGGAAACCCTCCAACCTGAGCTGAATGCTGCCTGTGCCAGGACGAGCTGCCCATTGGAAGTCCCAGGTGGCAGCCTGTCCCCTCTCACTCACTTTCCTAATGTCTGGACATGGCTAGTCCTGGAAAAGACAGATCCATGTAATTGCATTTGATCTTCAAAACACACTGAACTTCAAGTTTCCAACATGGTAGCGAAGGTTGAGCTCTAACACCTTTAATGGTGCCCCAAGTGAAGCCTGGGGACTATGGGAATGGTGTTAAGTGCTATTGATTCTGAGTGCTCAAATGTTCTCTCTGCCTTGCAAGACATTTTTTTTAAATTTCAAAATCTTGTTGGAAATGATGTTCTAAGTCATAATAGATAGACTCTGGGTTCAGCAGGAAGCCATCGTTGTATATTTTTTAAAAGAAACAAGTGAAAAATCTTGTTCTGATATGGAGGCCTAACTTTTATATGGATACAGTAAAACCTCATAGTTGACCACCTCTCTACACTGACCACCCCCTTCAGTTGCCCTAACTTTTATGGTGACAGAAGTAGAAATAAGTGTATAAACCAGGAAAGTCATACCTAGAATTTGGGGATAAGAGTTGTAAATAAGCCATGGAAGCAACTCTGTCTGGTCTCTCAATGGCTGTGTTCCAGAATGTTCTGTGGAGGTCAAGACGCAGTGCAGGGGGTCCTGCCCTGCCCACTCTTTCTCTGCTCTCATCTCCTATCGTAATAATGCCCCTTCCTTCCCGTTTCCCTCCTCTAAGCCACCATGCTGCCTCAGTACGGTGAAAGAGCTGTAGTTTACGTCTAAAGGAACGAAGTCAGATTCCAGATTCGCTGTCTCATTAAGGTGCAACTTGCATCCAAATCTTTGACCTAGCTGAGCCTCAGTTCCCAACTGTATAAACCCCGATGTCAGACCAGCCTGTGTGGCCATTGCTGCCAACAGGGACCACCGAGCCCCATTAGCTTCTCGCTGAACTTTGAATAGTGGGGTCAAGCTTCCTCTTCAGGTCCCTCAGAGGAGGAAAATGTCGTCTCCCAGCCAAGTGTGACAGGGGCTCCACCCGGGACAAGCTTTCCTTCCGTAACACTTCTGGTCAGAAGCTCCACTGAGATCTGTTGAAAAGTTTCCCGAGAAGATTTAATAAACCTTTGACTCCCTTCCCCCTTGGAAAGGGCCCTCACTGTTGAGTTGGGGGGCTATTGGAGCACAGGTCCCAGTGCATGGTTTCCAACCTCCTTGGTGAATAAAATGCTGGAAACCCTCTCAGGCAGGGCTGCCATCATCCGTACCAGGCCTTTATCCAAACTAGAAGAGGCTGCCTTTCCACCAGCTGGAGCTGGATTGGCAGGTGGAACCCAGGCTTGCTTTTAGCTGCCAGGTGACCCCTGTGCTGGTGCCCTTGAGCTGTGGACATACTCACAAACTTACTTGGAGCTGTTCTTTCAGGCCAGCCAGCATCTAAAGTAGAGAGAGAGATTTTGTAATCTTTATAGCCATTTTCTCCTGATAGAGTGAATGAATAAAAATTGTCCGGGATAATAATAAAAGAAAACCTCTGCCATTTTCAAGTTTTAGTACTTTTTAAACTTATATTTATATTTGTATTTTATTTTTAGTAATGGGAACACCTTTGCCATTTCAAAGCACCAAGATATAAGGTCTATACGTGTTTCAAATCTTTCTTCAGCCAGACAGGAAAAGTCATATATTCAAAGTAACTTTCAGTATTGGAGTCATCCAGGTGATAGCATTGTCAGGTTTTAGCTGATTAGAATGCAACGAGGGACAGTGCCAGATGTTTCCCGTTTCCAGGTGAGGAAGAGACAGGTGGTCCTGGGAGCTTCCTCATCTGTGCAAGGTCATGTGAGAAGGACAAAGAACGTTTGTAACAGCTGAGCATAGTGGACTTTCTTGTAGACTGGAACCTTGTCAGTTGACCACCCGAGGGACTGTTACAAACTGGTCAATATATGGAGGTGGTCACCATATGAACGAGGCCTGCTGTACTGATAGATACATATGGTGCATGTCTAACCTACAAAAGTCAGGGCAACTGAAGGGGGTGGTCAGTGTAGAGAGGTGGTCAACTATGAGGTTCTACTGTAGCCATATTTTTGCAGCCTATTTGGCACGCCTACTGGACAAATTGGCCACACTCACATCACAACCACTGAAATGTAACAGGATCTCCCAGAGTCTTTAAAAGCACTTGTCTGTGTTCACCTGGCACCCTCAGCACTGTGTGGCCTTGGAGAACTGCTGACTGCCCTGTCAAGGCATCATAGAGGTCATCTAGGCTTAGAGTCAACGTTCTTGCATGTTCTGGATCACAAAAAAACTTTTTCAATTATAGTTTCATACCGTAGTATGCCTCTAAGCCCTTTCTCCTAGTAATATGGGCACTCAGGTGTAGCAACAGTGCATAGCCTGCATTGGGCAACACTCTGGGAGAAGCTGGTGGCCCTCACGTGGCCACGCCAGGTGAGAGTCATTGGTGCAGTCCACAACACATGCGCGCTGAATGGCTGTTATCCCCATGCAACTTTAGAACACTGAGGTACGGGCTCGTTTGACAACCTGTCCCTTGGGACTATGATTCTTCAAAGTTTAAAGCTTACGTTTAGCTGACCCAATAGAAAGTTAGACTCTACTTTAAGAGAAGTTAATTGAGAAACCAAAAATGTTTATCATCCCAGGGAATCTTAGCAGTTGAGCCGGTAGGCCACAGCTAAGCCAATGCTGCTTATCAGGGCCGAGTGTCCTAATTACTGGAGAATTACTCAAGAGGTGAGGAAATAATGCGAAAAGCACTGCATTAGCTGTAAGATCTGCAAATATTGGTCATAAACCTCCCTGCTCCCGCCCTTAATTCTTTGTCTTGGTAACTCCTGTGTGAGTGTGAGCACAGCCCCCAGCAGGCAGCAGGCTACCTAAGTGTGGTGACCATTCGGAGCCGAATTGCAAAGCCCGAAACGTAAAATGCAGCAAATGCAGCTCAAAGGCTTGGCTGTGGCAGTGAAGTCACATGTGTCTCAGGCATTGGTTAGCCCCTGTTAAAAAGAGCAGCTGCCCAGCTCCTGTGGTGGATCTAGGCAGAGGGCAGGAGACAGAAGAGCCCACAGATTCAGACTGGGTATCTTCCTGTCAAGGCCTCGCTATTTGGAGCAGCACAAGTAAAGACAGACCAGTGGCCCCTCTGCTGGGTTTTCCACCCCCTCCCACTGGCTGCCGTGCAGCAGGCAAACTCTCCAACCACCTCACTGTCCCCTCCCTGCTCTGGCCACTCTGCAGTGACTTTCACTCACTCAGATCTCCTGCTCCTTCCTGCACCTTTTAGGAGATGGGAACCAAAGGGCCGGTAGGGACCCAAACAGGGACCACCCTTGAAGGAGGAGACACAATCACAAAATTTCCCATATAACATCCTAACGGGAGTCCGTGTTGAATAAAGCAAATTAGCCACCTGGCCTTAGCGGAGACTTGCAAGGTATGCCCAGGTGATTGTCCCAAGTCAGGGAGGTGACCATGAACCAGAGAGAAACTGCAGTTCACCCACAAAATATCAGAGGTAATGCGGCCACGGGAGGGTGGATGACCTCCAACTTCTGCATCTTCAGTCACGAGCAGAAGATGGGGAATCTGAATCAAAACTGGACAGAGGGCTCGGCGCCCAGAGCTCAGCCGTTAGGGCACCAGCCACGTATACCAGAGCTGGCAGGTTCCAACCGGGCCCAGGCCTGCTAAACAACAATGACACCTATAACAATACAAAACAAAATAGCTGGGCGTTGTGGTGGGCGCCTGTTATCCCAGATACTTGGGAGGCTGAGGCAAAAGAATCGCTTAAGCCCAAGAGTTTGAGGTTGCTGTGAGCTGTGACACCATGGCACTCTACCGAGGACGATATAGTGAGACTCTGTCTCAAACTGGTCAGAGGAGCAGAGAGGATGCTCTGACCACCCTTAACATCTCTCTTAAAATGTGGCCTGCATCTGAAAACCATCCTCTGGATAATGAGGTGTAACTTCATCACACCTGACAGTGGGACACTCCTTCCTGAGACCAGGCTCTGCTCCTGTCAGGGGAACAGGACAGGCTTCCCGCACCTGGCGATGATACCCCAACACCGCCCTGCCAGCTTGTGGTCAACCAAGGTCCCCAGATCTTTTTAATGTGAATTATTGAAGTCTGATTTCTTCCTTTCTCACGCTCTAAACAACAACATTTTAATCTAAATATGAAGTCTTACAGTTACATCTGTTACTTTCATCTTCTTTGTGTTCATCCAGCATTTAAGTCTGTCCAAGTTAAATGCTAATTGTTTTTTAGGTTTTCTTAACTGAGATAACTTCCATATACAAACCCTGAGTGTAAAGCTCAATGCATCATCATCTATGTATGCGCCCATGCGACCATCACCCAGATCTGGGCACAGGACATTTCCAGTGCTCCTTAAGCCTCTTCTCAATCAACCCATCTCCTACCACCCAGACGAAAGCACTCCTCTGACATCTATTAGCAAAGATTCACTCTTTCACGTAATTGGGAACTTAAGTCTGTGTCCTTTTGGACTGGTTTCTTTTGCTCAATATAAGGTCTGTGAGATTTATCCATATCATGTACCTAGGTCACCATGAAAGTTTTGAGACAGACTGTGTTGTGGTCCATTATTTTATTTCCAAGAAACACAGTTGACAGTGTCCTTTCTGATTAAACTTGCTCGGCTTATCAGTGACGCTGGGAGGGGTTTGTTTGTTTCCACCTATGTGTATTTTACGTTTCTTGATTTTTTGTGTATCTCAAAGCTTTTGGAATGACCTGTGTAGTAAGATGAAAATAGTGCATCTTTTTTATTGCTGTATAGTATTCTAACGTATAAAAATAGCACAATTTATTTCTCTATTGATAGACATGTATATTGTTTCCAGCTTTTTACTGTTAAGAATTAAGTTGGTAGGGGTATATCACAGAGTGCTCTTTGGGCACATATCCAGGAGTGGAATTGCTAGGTCACGAGGGCAGTTACATGTTTGGCTTTTGTATATATCAACAGTTTTCCAAAATGATTGAGCTAATTTATACTCCAACCAGTTCTGAAGTAAGTTATTACTTATTTTATATCTTAGCCAATTCTTCTTCTCACGGTTTTTAATTGTAGCTATTCTGGTGGCTGGTAGCAGTGGTATTTGTTGTGGTTTTAATTTGCATTTATCTAATGGATAATGATGCTGAGCTCCTTTTTATATGCTCATTGGCCATTTGGATGTCATTCTCTGCAATGTGCCCTTAAATCTTTGCCCATTTTTTTTAAGGTGTTAACTTTTTCGATCGACTTATTTGCCTTCTTTATATGTTTTTGTGAGTGTTTTATCAGATGAATAGTGAAGATCTTCTCCCAACCTGTGGTCTGATTGCTCACTTTCTTAATAACAACCTTTGATAATAAAGTCCAATTTATCAAAATCCTCCATGGTGTTGCTTTTGGTATTCTGTTTAAGAAACCTTGACTTGCACCAATGTCACAAAGATATTCTTCCAGAAGTTTTATTGTTTTACCATTCACTATTGGGACTATGATCCACCTCCAATTAACTTTGACCCATTCGAAAATGAACCTTGACCCATTAGTCAGGAAGGGTTCAGGGTTCATTTGTTTTCCTGTGTTGATATCCAATTGCCCTCATACCATGGTTGAAAGGACCACTCATTCCCCATGGAATTGAATAGCAGCTTTGTCATAAATCAAGAGATTGTATGTGTGAATTTATTTCTGTACTCCCTATTCTGTTTCATTGATCTATTTGTTTATCCTTGTACCTGTATCACACTTTCTTAAATATTATAGCTTTATAATCAATCTAGAATGATGGCAGTATAAATTCTCCTTGTTATTCCAGTTCCTTTGATTCCATATATATATATATACATATATATATATATATATGTAAGGATCTGCTTATTGATTTTTGAAAAATAGGCTCCATACCAAGATTGAGTCTCCCAAACAGTGAATGTGGGCTATTTATTTAGATCTTCTTTAGTTTACCTTAGCAATACTTTGTTGTAGTCTCAGAGTAGAAGTCTTGTACATCCTTTGTTAAATGTATCCCTAGGTTTTACTGCCAATGTAAATTGTATTTTTCAAATTTCATTTTCTATTTGTTTGTTGCCCACATGTAGAAATAATTTTTTTTGGTTTGAAATTGTATTCAACAATCTTACTAAGCTCAATATTATTTCTAATAGTTTATTTATAACTGTTTCTTGAATTTCCTATTGCATAATCATGTGTTCTATAAATACAGTTTTACTTCTTCCATTCCAATTTTTACATATTCTTTCTTGCTTTATTGCATGCTCTCTAATGTCAAATAGAAGCGTGATAGTGGGCACACTCAACTTGCTTCCAAACTCAGGAAGTGTTAGATATTTCACTACTGAGTATGATCTTAGTTGAAGGTGTTTTTGTAAATGTCATTTATCAGGTTGAAGAAGTCCCCTTACATTTACCATCCTCTGAGAGCTGTTATGAATGGATGTCAAGTTGTATCAGATATTTTCTTCTGCATCTGTTGACATTACATATGCTTTTCTTTTTTATTCTGTTACTGCAGCCAGTTACACTGATTTTCAAAGGTTACACTCCTGGAAGAAGCCCCATTTCATATTCTGTTTGTTGAATTATTCTTTTAGTATATCCCTGGATTATATTAGCTAATATTTTGTTTAGGATTTTTGCATCTATGTTCATGAGAGACATTGAACTATAATTTTTCACTCTTGTAAGTCTTTGTCAGTTTTTAGGATCAGTTTACACTGGCTCGTGAGATGGTCCAGATTGATGTTAAATTGTGATTCTGTGAATATTAATCTTCTCATGTATGGTTCCTGTAAATCAGTAGTTCATTACGAAAATAGCAAATAAAATGTTCAATTAGACTGGGCTAAGTGTAGAAACCTGTGGTTCTCCATTTGATTTCACATTAATAGAGCTTTTTTTTTGTCTTTGGCTGTTCTACCAGGCAGGAAATCAGCCAACAGAATTATTTCTTCTCTTTCTCCATAAAAAAGTCCTTGGGAAACATAAAATGTTTTGTTTCCCACACCTATAGATCTTTCTCTCTCTGAAAAAAAAAAAAGAGTGAGGTTACTTTGGCATTACTTGTTAATGAACTCACACTGATTCCTGAAGATCACTTAAAAAAAAATCTTTTTATTATACAATGCAAGTGAGATGTTATTTTTATGGGGCCATCAGGGTGAGGTCCAGTCGATAGGGCTTCCTTTGGGAGATGTTCTCTAAGCTATGTTCTAGAAGTTACATAGTAGTTAGCAGGCAACAGAGAAAGGGGGCTGGAGTAGGACCAAGAGTTTCAGAAAACAGAATTCAAGAAATTCACAAGGACAGACCCTAGAGAGAAGAGTAACAGAATAATAAGAAATTATCTTGACACTCTTCCTGAGACTGTTCTAAATGCTTGAAATGTATTAGCTCAATTAATCATTCCTTTTGCTCAGTCCCACACTGACAGTCATCCTTGACACTTGTCTTCCTGTCTCCCACCTCTTAGGCAATCCATCAGGAAGTCCTATTGACTCTTCCTTCATCAGCAGCCCAAATCTGACCATTTCTCTCCATGTCTGTGCCTCCACCCCGGCCTGAGCCCCCTCCTCTCTCTCCCCTGGTTCTCCCCGCCTCGGTCCTGGCCCTTTACAGTCTGTTCTTAGCACTGAAGCAGAAGTGATTCTTAAAACAGGGTCAGCTCAAGACATCCTCTGTTCAAAATTCTGTTATGTCTTTCCATATCACGTGGCGTAAAAGTCCTTCCACGGCCCTGGAGGCCCTCAACACACAGGACCCCATGCCCTCTCTGCTCTCTGGCCCCCTCTATCCCTGCACTCCAAGCACAGGCCCCCGGGAGCCTCCTCACACACAGCTTAGCATCTTTGCTGCAGTGGCCCCTGTGCCTGGTTCTCACTGCCCCCAGCTCCTTCAAGGCTTTGCTCAAAAAACCCAGAGCTAATCCTGCACCTCTCCCAGGCCCTGCACCGCAGGGCGCGTTTCTCCGGCTTGTCCTCTGCCTTCTCCACTGGTGTGTGAGCTCTGTGAGGACAGGGAGCTTCGTTTCATTCACAGACGTATTTCAAGCACCTAAACCAGGGCCCAGTACAAAGCAGGCACTCAGTAAATGTTTGTTCAGTAAGCGAAGCTTCACAATCATCCAAAGAGGCAGGCGACATTATATCCCAATTTGTAAACTGAGAAATTGTAGCGAGCCAAGAGTTGGGCCCAAGGGACTGATTGTAGAGGCAACGCTCTTAGCACTGCTTTATCCTGCCCAAGGCCAGGGTAGAAACACAGCCCGAGCTTCCAGAATACTCTTCCCCTGTGTCTTCAGACTACTACTCCAAGGGATTGGGAAGTTCAAAAACTTCAGGCTTTGCGCTGTGTTCAGAAGGGGGTGGGGAACTGGCCAGAGCAAAACCAAGCTAGGAAGTTTGCGCCAGGACAGAGCAAGATTTTTGCTTTCGAAAGATCCCGCTGACTGTGGGGTGGAGGACAGATGGGTGTGACAGGCTGGAGGCAGGGAAAATCAGTCAGGGGCTGAGATAATGGTGAGCTCAGCCAGGGTGGTGGCTGTGGAGATGGAAGTGTTGGCAGATCAAAAAAAGCTGCAATAGTTGTGACTGACAGGATTTTAGCTGAGAGAGAGGACAACTCCCAGGTCTGGGGTTTGGGTTAGAATAGGTTTTTCAAACTTTTTCAACTAAGACTTACAGTAAGAAACACATTTCACATTTCGACCCAGAATACACACACACTCTCACACACACACCCCTGTCTTGAACAAGTTCAAAAACAAAATACTTGCCCCGACTTTGTGAAGTGTTCCTCTATATTGTCTAGCCTGTTCTATTTCCTTTTTCTCTTCTTTTTGTAAATGCTGGTTGCCACTGAATGCATTGATTTTGTGACTGGCTGTGGCCTGCAGTCTGGAAATCCCTGGCCAGGCAGTGATTGGAGGTGCCCTTGCTGAAACTTACTGGAAACTCTGTTTCCCTGGACATCCTTTCCCAAGACTCCGCGTCCCCTTTCCTGCCTGACACAGCCCTGCCCCCCCTCATGTTTATGTCTTGTTCGCCATTTCTTCGTGGAAACCCTTTGTGCCATTCAAGGGATCACTCAGAACCTAATCAGTGAACACATATAGACAAGGCTTGAGGACAGGAGGAACGGGGTTTAATAGACACAGACTTTGAGTTTTTCAAGGTGAAAAGAGTTCCGTGGGTGGATGATGGCAATGGGAGCACACAATGTGAATGCTCTCAATACTACCGAACCGTGCGCTTAAAAATGGTCAAGGTAGTAAATTTTTTGTTGTGTATTTGCCGCATTAAAAAAAAAAAAAAACTATATGTAGGCAAACAAATAGAAAAAAAATGTCTGGAGTGGTCTTCTGGAGAGGAAGACTCAGGGCTGGAAGAGTTCTTGAAGGTCATTTAGAACAAACTCCTCTCAACACTCAAGCTTCGTGAATAGTAAATTCTAAGAAATGGTGCACAGCCCCAGTGAAGAACAGCTCGCTGCTCAAGGCATGCTGTTTTATCTTTGAATAATTCTGACTTTTCACTACTGGGATAGTTCCCCTTCAGAGGAGCTGGAATTTTCCCCAGAGCTTCCTCTATTAAACCCAATTTCACTCCGCAGGGTCACACAAACAACTTGAATTCCCTCTTCTATGTAATATGCATTCAATAAATATTTATTGGGCACGTGCTTAAGTACCACCATCTGATCTTCCAAATACTCTCCTTTGCAGTTACAAATTGTCAAATCTGACACCTGTTTTATATACAACATGACTGAATGTCCTTCGCCATCGGACTGCTCTTTTGAAATGACCAATTTGCTGCTCTCCTTCATATCAAAAAACATCTAGAAAGGAAAACATTACTCTAACCAATGTCCCCAAACGTTTCCTCAAAAAATGGAGGATTCTAATGGAACTTGTAGGCTGAGGGGAGTGCAGTGTCGTGGCCAGTGGGAGATATTTGGGGGACCATGCTGACACATCTCATAGTGGCTAGATTTATCCTTCAGGGCTGAGATAAAAAAAATAGCGTGGTCTGAATGATTAAGTTTTAATGACAGATACAAAAATCCAGTCACTCTTGAGTCTTATCTCGGATTCATTCTGTCTCACCAGAACCACATAAACCATCACCCCACTTTCCTTGGAGTGCAATGCTTTATTACCATGTCGTAGCATAGCACGGACCACACTTGCCACTATATAAATATCCATAATGTATGATTTCTCCTTTGACTCTAGAACCTAAACAAATGGATTATGTTCCAAAAATTCCATAAAACCATAACTCTGTTTAGTGGCCATGGAACTCCTAAAGAATTTCATTCTAAATATAGAGAGGTAGTCCTCTGCCGAAAAATATCCCAGCAACTCGGTTCTAATATATAATTAAATCCCCTCTAGATACTTTGCAGTTATATTTTATGGCTTATTTTGAGTGTTCATATTTTATCAGAAAATTATAATTTTCCTCTAAAAGGGAGTTTTTTTACTAGGCTTTTGAATTACGATGGCTGGCTTCATGTTTCAACTATAATTAAAACAGCGAAAAGAAACAGCATTGCCACACATCACACGTGGTTCCGAAGAGTGCTTGGTCCCTCAGCACTACCCTCCCCTCTCTCCACACCCCGCAGGCCCAAGGCTGGGGGGGCCACTTTGACCAACAGTGGGGGCCCCCTTGGTGGGATAGGTGGTTTTAGAAAGGGACAGAGTGGCCTGGGAAGGAGGGCCAAGGAGACCAAAGCCTCCTTTACAGGCTTCTGCGCCCAGCTTCAACGTCCCCTTCTCCCAGAGACGCCTCTGCCCTCCACCTTCCTCCACCTTGCTCTGTTTTTCCCTTCACAGTCTCACTTTGTCCTGCCCTGCAGTGACATCTAGTCACTTGTGTAGGCTCTGCCTCCCCCACACCGTCAACTCCATGAGGGCCAAAGCCAAGTCTTCTCTAGTCAACACTGTACAGATAACTTCTCAAACCCTGTACTAGTTTTCTTTTGCTTCTATAAACAGAGTACCACAAACTGGGCGGCACAGACAGCAGAAATGTTTGTCTTACAAAGCTGGAGGCCTGAAGTCCAAGATCAAGGTTCAGGAGGGTTGGCCTCTCCTGAGGCCTTCCACTGTACAAGGCAGATGGCTGCCTTCCCCTGGTACCATCACGTGGCCTTTTCTCACTGTGTGTCTGTCCTGTTTCTTCTAATAAGGACACCAGACTATCAGATTAGGACCTAAAGAACATTAAAGGTCCTGTCTCCTCGGTGTGGGGGTGGGGATGGAGAGGGAAGGATTGATTCCAGGGCCTCCTACGAATATCAAAATCTGAGGATGCCCAAGTCTCTGGTTTTAAACATGTTTTCACATAACCCACACATCCTCCACATACTTTAAACCATCTCTAGATCACCGTCAACACAACACAATGCCTGCACATCACGCCTTCACACAGATTCAACATAGTACTTGGCACAGGGCAAATTCAAGTTTTGTTTTTTGGAACTTGGTGGAATTTTTTTCTAAATAATTTTTGACCCATAATTGGTTGAATCCATAGATACAGACCCCGTGGGCATGGAGTGCCAACTGTGCAGCTGGGTTAGGGCTTAAACACATGAAGTTTGAAGTGGGGGGACAAGATTTGGCCACAACACACATATTAGGCATTCAACAAATGCTTGTCTATTGAGAAAAAAGCCAATGACTGATGGGGCACAGGAACATCACCAGAGCCCTGCTCTTGGAAGCAGCTCTGGGCGTGCTTCTGAAGGACTCTTTGCCCTCCTCCCCTCTCCTCCCACCCACATACCCACCTAGGACCCAGACATGCGAGTCTGTCAGCTTAACCAATCCAGCCACACTGAACACCTCATCACAAAGTTCAGACATGGAACTGGGCGCCAGAAAAGGCCAGCCCCTCTTCAGGAAGCCTCCTTGCTCAGTGGGGGCCTCAGAGCACACAGAAGCCACCATGTCATCTCTGTAAAAATGACACACTGCGCCAGGGGGACTGAGCCACCACAGCTACCGTCTGCTCCCTCAGGACCCCGGACACGAATCTGTCCGTGAGCCTTCCCGCTCTTCTTCTGCTGTGTCCTTGCAAGAGACGTCTCTCATTTGTTGGTCGTGGATGGATTGTAATCAGAGCATCCGTCATGAACCAGTATTGCCACCGAGATGGCTCTGACTCCCTGCGTCCTAACCCGTCTGCTTGTTACTTCCCATCAGGCATTGGGTTTGGAGTTCAAGCCGGTAGCCGACAGCGTTCTGTTTCTACGTGACAAAAGATGGGAAGAAGTCAGAGGTGTCCTGACTCCTGCATTCAGTCCTGAAAAGCTGAACGAGGTAAGACGTGGGAAACACTGACTGCCTTCCCTGAAGAGCAGGTTTCTTCTCTCCAAACTGTGACAGAGCGTGTTCTTGCTGCACACACGCCCAGGTGGCACATCCAAACGCGCTGCCCGCTGGAGCCTTCCGCCCTCTCTATTACGCAGAAAGCACAGAATACTGTATAAGTGTCTTCTGCTTCTCCAGCCTCCCCCATTCCCAGTTGCTGTAAATCAGTGGAGAGTCAACAATTGTACGAGGGATGCAGCTCTGTGCAGACACAGCTGGAGGAACTCTGGGGGCCCAGGGGAAACTGCAACTGTGCTGCCAGGAATACTTTCATGGATGATGGGTCACTGGGGAGCTTGTTAAAATGCAGATTCTCATTCAACAGGTTCTGGGTGGGTCTGGTAGTCTGCATTTTTTTTTTTTTTGAGATAGAGTCTCACTCTGTCACAATGGGTTGAATGCAGTGGTGTCAAAGCTCACAGCAACTTCAAACTCTTGGGCTCAAGTGATCCTCTTGCCTCAGCCTCCCTATAGTTTTAACACCTCCCTCCGAGGTAGGGACATGATTTCTAAACAGCAAACCACTCTTTACATAGCAAGGAACCAGAGAACAGCTTGAAACAAAGGTGAGCACTGATCCAATTCTTTTTTTTTTTTTTTTGCAATTTCTTGGCCCAGGGCTGGGTTTGAACCCACCACCTCCAGCATATGGGGCTGGCGCCCTACTCCTTTAAGCCACAGGTGCCGCTCTGATCCAATTCTTAAATAAGGAAATAGTGGCCTGAAATTATCAGGGAGGAGCAGGGGATATGTCCTGGAAGAGTGCTAGGTGGGCAGGCACACGCGGGTTTAACCTCAAGGCCAAGTCAAAGGGAAGGGCCAGCTCCACAACATTCTGCCAGCTCTCTGAGGCCCTGGGCTCTTTCCTTTCCCTACCCAAAGGCCTGCCTTCCCAGCCAGCTGTGTCTGTACTGCCTCCCAGGCTGTCTCTTGCACCCCAATCCTGACTGCTGGATTTTGTGTGCAAGCCTAACGTCTCCCTCAACTGCTGGTCTAGCTTTGGTGCCTTCTGTTCTGAATTTGGCAACAACTCAGAAGTGAGAACTTGAGTCCTTCTGTCATTGAGTAGTTAAGAGACTCCCTCTGTAGAGTCCTATATACCACAGCAACTCCAGAGTAGGCAGGCTTTTAAAGCTTGGTTGGAGGACACTGGGCCTCATCTGACTATTCCAGAATGGCTGGGCATGCAGTAGCCTGTCTTCAGTTCAATAAATGAAGGCTACTTTTAGCTTAAGCTCAAGATGCTTACACATATAGTCCCGATTGAATTCCTATAAATCTTTTGAAGTCCCCCAGAAAAAGAAAGGGTTCCACACCTCATAACATCCAATTAAACTCAGGCAGAAACTAGTGATCCTATTCATTTTCAATGCAATTTAGGTTTGCTGTCTCCCTAGGTCATCTTCGGTATTTGGGGCAGAGCATGTCACAATTCACAGAAGCAGCTCACGCTCACCAGCTTTGTGTACCAGGCACCCATCCAAGTGTTTCCTGTTTGTATTATAATAACACACTTCATCTTTACCACATTCCTGTGAAATAGATACCATTATGATGATCATCATCACCTCCATTTTACAGAGGAGGAAACTGAGGCACAGAGCAAGTAAGCAGTGTGCTCCAAGTCACATTGCTAGGGGTGGGGGCGGAGCAAGATGGCAGACCAGAAGGATCGTTCAGCTGAGCTCTCCTAGAATGACTGGGGAAAAAGAGATAACCCAGCCATACCTGCTGTGGGGACCTTACCTACAGTCATAGCTCAGGGAGCACAACAAGGAGATGGTGAGCTGGATACAGCGTATGATCCAAACCAGTGGAACTCTGATGAATTAGGCAAATGATTGCAACCTGCTGGGATTGGCTGGCCTCCATGGAGGTCCGGGATGGGAAGAAGCCTTTCCAGAGTTTTCAGTTGTTGAGGGAAGCTGCACGTTAAATGGAAAGCTTGGAAGAGTGAGCAGACTCCAACAGTATACAGCAACTCATATTTGCATGCCGTTGGCATGGATTTGCCATAGGTTTGGTGGCTGGCAAGGCAGCCATACAGAGGTCTCCACAGCCAGGGGGCTGCCATTGTGGGAAAGTGGTGAGAAAGTCTTAGCAGGGGTCTAAAACATGGCTGTCTTAATTCCATCTGCCAGGATCAGAACTCTACTCTTGGGAGAGGCTGAGGGACTCCGGCACCCCATGGGAACAGGGGGCACTGTGAAACCTGCTCCTGAAGGATTCTTGTGAGCTTTAAGATACCAACCCAGCAGGGTCTGAATGCTGAGGAAATAATCAGGTGATTACCAAAGGCAACCAAGTTTGAAATAAGGACCATAGAGATTGCCGGCTGTGCTCTATCTCCTAAAAAAACCACAGCACCACCTGGTGTCCCAGCAACATATTGTCATCAAGAGCAAGGACTTCTCTTTATGTAGCCACAGGAAAAGTATGGTTTTGCTCAGGCTGAGGCCACTTCAAGACCTAAGCTCTGAGACAAGGTAATTTGAAGCAAAGGAGACAGTGAAAAGGAAAAGGAAGACAAGGAGGTGAACAAGAAGAAAGAACACATGAGGAAGAACCAACAGAAAAGTTCAAGCAACATGAAAATCCAAAACAAAGGAACTCCTGCAAGAGACCATGAGGTAGCTATGACAGAAGACTCCACCTATAAAGAATTAATAGACCTGACAGAAAGGGAATTTAAAACAGGGAAGGTAAAGACAATAAAAGGAATGGACGAGAAAAAATGGAAAAACAGAACCAAATGTCAGACAAGAGATATGTAGAATATGGAAAGGATATGGTGGAGCTTAAGGAAATGAAGGAGACAATCAGAGAATGTAAACATGTAGCAGAAAGCATCAAAAATCAGTTAGACCATGGAGAAGAAAGAACCTCAAAGCTAGAGGATAAAGTTTTTGACTTAATCCAGGTATTTAAAGAAGCAGAAAAGAAGAGAGAGAAAGCAGAACAGGTGCCTAAAGAACTACAAGACTCTGTGAAACATTCAAATCTATGAATAATAGGAATTTTTGAAGGGGAAGAAGATTGTCCCAAAGGAATGAAAACCCTACTGGAGACTATTGTAAACGAAAACTTCCCATGTTTTACTAAAAGACCCCAACACACTCATTTCAGATGGATATCAAACCCTGGGTGATCTTAACTGAAACAGAGCCTTTCTAAGACACATTGTACTGAACCTGTCCAAATTCAAGATGGAAGAAAAAATTCCGCAAGCAGCCAGGAGTAACTGCCAATTGCCCTACAGAGGCAGAGCCATTAGGATGACAGCAGATTTTTCAACTGAAACCTTCCAAGCCAGAAGAGCATGGTCATCCACCTTTAACATTCTTAAACAAAACAATTTCCAGCCCAGAATTCTATATCCTGATAAACTAATCTTCAAAACTGATAGAGAATTCAAATCTTTTGAGAATTTATAAGCACTGCAGAAATTTGACACAACAAAACCAGCTCTGCAGGAAATACTTAGCCCTATTCTCAACACTGACCATCACAATGGACCACCAGCAAAGTAAACACCCAGAAGCCAAAGGTCAAAACTTAGGTTCCACAATGGAACAAAGGATAAAACTACACAATAGACTTTCATAAAATAAGATGACTAGAACTCCGCCACACTTATTAATTCTCCCCAAAAATGTCAATGGACTGAATTCCCCACTGAAGAGGCACAGGCTGGCTAATTAGATTAAAAAGTACAAGCCATTCATATGCTGTCTCCAGGAGACACACCTAGCATTGAAGGACAAATCAAGACATAGGGTTGGAAAATAGTATTTCAAGCAAATGGAAATTGGAAGAAAGGAGTAGTTGCAATCTTATTTCCAGATACACAAATGGATTTAAAGCAACTAAAGTTAAAAAGGACAAAGATAGACACTTTATACTGGTCAAAGAAAAAATATAACAAAAAGATACCCCAATTTTAAATATTTATGCACCCAAGTTAAATCCTCCCAGATTTATGAAACAGACCTTAATAGGTCTGAGCAATATGATATCCCATAACACCATAGTAGTCAGGGACTTTAACACCCCTGTGACAGAACTGAACAGATCCCCTACACAGAAACTAAACAAAGATACAAAGGAGTTAAATGTGACCCTAAAACAAATGGGATTAACAGACATCTATAGAACACACCATCCCAAAGCTAAAGAATATGCATTTTTCTCATCAGCCCATGGTATGTACTCCACAATTGACCACATCCTAGGATACAAATCAAACCTTAGCAAAATTAAAAGAATTAGAAATTATACCTGTATCTTCTCAGACCACAAGGCAATAAAGGTGGAACTCAACTCCAACAACAATGTTCATCTCCACACAAAGACTTGGAAATTAAACAACCTTATACTGAATGATAGTTGGGTTCAGGAAAAGGCAAAAGAGAAAATAGTTAAATTCCTCAAACAATAATAATGAAGACACAAGTTACCAAAACCTGTGGAATACAGCAAAATCAGTCTTAAGAGAGAAACTTATTGCATTAGACGCCTACATGTAAAAAGCAGAAAGACAGAGCATCAACAAACTCATGAACCATCTTATGGAATTAGAAATAGAAGAACAATCTATCCCAAACCCAGTAAAAGAAAAGAAATAGCCAAAATTAAATCAGAGAGGAATGAAACTGAAAACAAAAGAATCATTCAGAAAAAATAAAAAGTTGGTTTTTGAAAAAATACTTAAAATTGATAAACCTTTGGCCAGATTAACTAGAAACAAAAACATAAAGTTTCTAATAACCTCAATCAGAAATGATAAAGGGGAAATAACAAGATATTCCAGAGAGATACAAGAGATCATCTCTGAGTACTACAAGAAACTCTATGCCTAGAAATTTGACAATGTGAAGGAAATGGATCAATACCTGGAATCACACCCTGGCCCTAGATTTAATCAAGAAGAAATAGATCTCTTGAACAGACCAATTTCAAAAGCTGAGATCGAAGAAACAATAAAAAAAACTCCCAACAAAAAAAGTCCTCATCTAGATGGCTTCACGCCAGAAATTTATCAAAACTTTAAAGAAGAACTTGTACCCGTACTGCAAAAATTATTCCAAAAAATTGAGAAGGAAAGCATCTTCCCCAACATGTTCTACAAAGCAAACATCACCCTGATACCAAAACCACCGAAAAGACCTAACTAAAAAGGAGAAATTCAGACCAATTTCACTAATGAAGATAGATGCAAAAATTCTCAATAAAATCCCAGCCAATAGATTATAGCTATTTAAAAAAAAAAATTCATCACAATCAAGTAGGTTTCATTCCAGGGATGTAAGCCTGGTTTAATATATGCAAGTCCATAAACATAATTCACCATTATCAACAGAAGCAAAAACAAAGACCTTATGATCCTCTCAATAGATGCAGATAAAGCATTCGATAAAATTCAACATCCTTTTCTAATTAGAACTCTGAAGAGTATAGGCATAGGCGGCACGTTTCTTACACTGATTGACGCTATCTATGACAAACCCACAGCTAATATTATTCTGAGTGGAGTAAAACTGAAAGGTTCACTACAATGTGTCTTGGAGAAACTCTGAATTGAGATGACCTGGGGTCATATTCATCTGAAAGGAGTGTGTCAGGGTCTTCAGTAAAACTTGGGAAGTTTTCATTTATGATAGTCTCCAGTAGGGCTTCCATTCCTTTGGAACAATCTTCTTCCCCTTCAGGAATTCCTATTATCATATGTTTGAACACTTCATGGAGTCTTGTAGTTCTCTAAGCACCTGTTCTTCTTTCTCTCTCTTCTGCCTCTTTAACTACCTTGGTTAACTCGAAAACTTTATCCTCTAGCTCTGAAGTTCTTTCTTCTCCATGGCCTAACTGATTTTTGATACTTTCTATTGCATCTTTACATTCCCTGATTGTCTCCTTCATTTCCTTAAGCTCCACCAGACCCTTTCTATATTCTACATATCTCTTGTCCGACTTTTGGTTCTGTTTTTCCATTTTCTCATCCATTCCTTTTATTGTATTTATCATCCATGTTTTAAATTCCCTTTCTGTCAGGACCATTAATTCTTTATAGGTGGAGTCTTCTGCCATCTCTACCTCATGGTCTCTTGGGGAAATTCTTCTGTTTTGGATTTTCATGTTTAAAAAGTTGTGCCCCACTGTTCTACTTCACCTAGACAAGCTAGGTGCAGTGTCCACCTTTATGAGATCCAGCCACTGAAAGATCAAGTTAGCCAAGACAAGGCCAGGGGAAGGGAGGTGAGGATGGTGGACCTAGGGCTGACATCTCTAGCTCCAACATAGTGTGTCATATGTCTTTATGTATTGAGTAAGTGATGACTTCCATAGCATTATAGATGGAGAAAGAACCTTATCATCTGTGAAAAATAAGTTGGTGTGGTATCTGAGAAAAAGAAAAAAAGGAAGAAAAGTAAAATAAGGAGAACAAGTTCTCACAGTCTCGAGCTATGGTTCTTTGATTCAAGGAATCTTATCAGGGTCTAGATTGCTTTAGCATCTTACAGAGGGTATCCCAGAAAGTGATGCAATATCACTTCCCAAGCAAATCCAGTGTTTCCGGGATCTAATCGTCTCCTTCTAGTCCATAAATCAAATCCTCAGCACCTGAATCAGTTGCAGAAAATAAATTTCCTCCAGGATGTTCACAACATTAAGATGCCGAGAGAGAGCAATCATAAACAGAAATTCCCTAGGTGTTGCTTTTGTTCTATCCCATTATTTAATGGATCCTCCCAATAAACTCAAAAGGTCATTGATGAGACTACAAATAGTTAATAATAAAAAGTCCATTGAAAGTCACTTTTCTACTCCACATAGTTCAATTTAGGCTCCTGGGTTTGGGGTTGGAAGGATCCTATTCTAGAGGACGGGGTAGTCCCCAGCCCTGGAGAGTTTCGACCTGGCAAGCTGAGGTTTCCTGGGAGGCATCTAAGGACATCCACCAGGAAGAAGTGGGCTGTGCAGATCTGGAGCTCAGGTGAGAAGGGGGGGAAAGACTGTCATGAAAACACAGATACAGATGTGGTCACCCAGGGAGTGTGTGTAGCATAAGTGTAAATATGGTTCTAGGAACCACACGTAAGGGAGGCGCAAAGGAGAAACCTATAGAGAAGGCTCAGGAAGGACAGCCTGAACTGGAAACCAGGAAAATGTAAAGGGGAAGTATTTCAAAGAGGAAGGGGCAGCTGATGTGTTAAGTACTGCTTAAATATAAAGAAATAACAGGACACAGATCACGTTCTGCACTTCATGTTAGCCAAAAGGCTAAGATGAAATTACAGGTAAACTCTGAAAGGTGAGAGCAACATATGTGTGTCCCATGGTCCATGGATGGTGTTTCCCGTGATCTCTCCTAACCCCCAAATCCATGGCACCACTGCGTCCGAAGGTGCCTCTGAAGGATACCTTTGTGCTGCCCAGAACAAAGAACTTGGGGCTCAGATTTGAACTGTGCATTAGGCTTTCTGGAGCCCTGGTGGGACAATGGTTTTGGAGCCCAAGCTTTGCGAGGAGAGAAAAGAGTTTCTCTAATTCCAAAGGCAGCTGCTTTTTGTGTACGAAGAGCAGGGCTGTGAGGCCCTGAGCACTGAGGTCTCTCTGAGCGAGGTGTTGCAAGGTGCAAGGTGTGACAAGAGGGTGGTTTCTAGCCCATGGAAGATGTGGAGAGGGAAGAAAAAGGAATGCAAGCTGCCCCACAGGTGTGTCCACACTGCATCCTTCCCCACACCCTCCTGGTTTCTGGATGCTTCCTTGGACTATAATCTCCCAGCTACTTTGTTGTCTAGGTCACTGGTTCTCAAACCCCATGGGACCAAGGGCTGTTTCAGAATCACCACCCCCAGCTAACATTCCACTTAGTTTACTTGTTTATTGTGTTTATCTCGTGTCTCAGTCTGCTGCATGCATGCTTTGGGAGGACAGAGGTAACATATGTTTTTTTCTTTATTGTTAACTGCACACACTAGGTCCAAAATAGGCACTTAGTAGGACTGAGGCGTGGATGGATGGATAAGAAGCAAACACTAGGAGGCTTTCTACCTACTCTCCCTGAGGATGATGATAAGACTAAGATTAAAAAGAAATAAAAGGGAAATCATTTCATCAAGAAAACATTGAGAGGATGTGGCAGATTGCTGGCTTTCTCTTCAGAGAGTCATGGCAGGTCACAAAGACAGAAAGAGGGAAGCGAGGAGCCACATGGAGACAGGAGACAGTCAGAGACTTTGAGCCACAGATCCTCGCGGTAGGCGAGGCAGAGTCAGTTTTCCCAGAAATAGCTTTGAAATATCAACATCTCTAGTCCTTGTCGAATTTGTAAGCAGCTTTTGGATTTTTGTTATCAAACATCAGAGTTTATTCTTGAAATAAAGGTTTGTTTTCCCCTGGAATTCTGAGGCTTTTTCCCTGAGAACCTTGGCAGCCTGAGTCCCTCTCTACCTGTGTCTTTAAGTGTCATTAATATTCAAAAGCTCTGGATGGCACTATCTTAATTTATGTGGATTTTAGGCTGCCTCCGTCAACAATGCTTGCAAATTACTTTAAAATCAGCATTGTATCATAAAGCCATATTTTTATTTAAAATAAAATTGTTTTTTGGCTCAAGTCTTACCAGGACTAATATGTATAGAGAGAGAACCAATGAAAATGTTATTGATGCATCCCTGATGCAGGAAGGATGGACCGTCGGAGTCATAGCCAGTGACAGACAAGTCATTGGCATTTATATTAAAGGATTGCCAACCTGTGCTGGGAAAACAACTACTTTTTTATCTGAGGGCAAATTTTGCCTGATTAACTTGGCCAGTGTTTCCATCCTCTCCCTGGAAAGATTCATGTCTTTAAAAGGGCTGCCAGTAGATTTATTTAGATTTTTATAATCTTTGTTAGTGAACAAGCCTGGGATCATGTAAAACTTTATTATGGATCCAGAAGTCAATAGATTTCATTTCAGGAAACAAAATTGGGACTAAATTAGCACTTCTCTAAGGGAAAAATATAAATAATGTGATCCCCTAGGGACCCAGGTTAGTACTAGTTTTATTTTTAAATTATGTACCTCATTTGAAAGAGGGAGACCAGAATGAAATCTATATATTTGTATATTCCTCTAAGCTCTTCTGATTTGAGAAATATTAAATCAATAGGAATAACTTTCTGCAACTCTCTTAAGATTGTGTAAGTCAGCACAAAAGTGCCAGGTAACCTTCAGTATAAGCAAGAAAAAAGGAATACATTTAGGAGAAAAGCATCTAAGTTATACGTACGTGATGACAAGCTTCAAGCTATGAATTCTTACTGAGGAAAAGGATTTAAAATCATGGAGGACCAGAAAGGCCCCAATGGTCAAATAATTTGGTAAACTATTGAAAACCCTCTTCTTTGAGATTCACCATGTACCTTAGCATATTAAAGTCTTGGGAATGACCTGAAGTAAATAAATCTGTTTAACTTTGTTTATTCTAGGCTCAGATAAGTTTTCAAAAGGTAAAAACATGGGTAGTTAACTTCACAGTTGACTATCATGAGAAATAAGCATCTTGGGCACTGTGCCTTTGCAAGTGGTCCCCCAGGGGGATTTCTATTTGTGAGTGCCGCTGGCAGAGGCCAACCTCCAAATTGGACAGGCCATGGGTCCAAACCAATATGGCAGCACCTCACATGCTTGCAGTCTTCAAAGACCAACATAAATACAGATGGGCATTTCCTCATTCACCCAGAAAACTCAGAACTGGTGGTAACCCACTGAGCAGATACGAAAGACCAGGTAACTTAATATGGAGAGGGTAGCCTGACGATGTATGTGTCACTCAAGAGTGACTAAGCCAATCGTATCACTGAGCACAGCTGCCAGTAAAGACAAGTCAAACAGGGGAGGCTGGTATCATGCACAGCACTGAGAATCCAGCTCTTTGCCTAATTTTTCACTTTTCATCCAGATGTTTCCTGTCAGGAAGGCATAATCAATAATGTGTGAATCTTAATGGCAGAGGCAGATGTGGTTATTATTCCCCATAGGTCTTTCCTGCCTTGGAGAAGACATATTACTCAAGAACAACTACAATTTTTAAAAATTTCAGCTGATATAGCTGGCTGATGAGTAAAAGCGTAGCTACAACCATTTCAGTGCAAAAGTCGTTGCGGAATTACAATCATTATCACAGTTGAGTTTGGCCTTTAAATTTTCCCCATAAGCTCTTTAGACAATCACATTTGGGGACTTCTTAAGCAGGACAATTTTCCAATAACGTCAGAGCAAGTAGCTTTCTCTAGGCAGCAGTCTATTTTTAATATTTGCTTTTATTTCTTAATCCTACTGAACAACAGAAATGGAAGTCATTACAGCCAGGAGTGGCTGTGACAATAAATACTTCAGTGTCCAAAAATACATTGCCCCTGCCTGACCAGTTGCCCATTTTCCAGAAAGTCTGGGTATTTATCCAGCGGCCAGAGGCCATTATCCCACAATGCAGTTGCATTCCACTGACACCTAATCTCCTAATTAAAATCAGTATAATGATGGACTGTTTAAATTCTGGTTAAAATGTTCCTTTTCCATTTGCATTTAAAAGAAAACACACTCTTCATCATAGTTACCCCATCCTGGGTTATAATTTGGTTTTCCTTTGCCGGAATTATAATATCACTCCGACTTGCCTCTGGTTAAATCTAAAAGAGCATCTAAACGTGCCTCACAGCTTGGCTGTTGCTTAGCAACACCAGCAGACACCTCCTCATTGGGGTGAGCCCTAATTGGTCACAACTCTTGACAGGAGCCACTGACTTATTAGAAATGACACTTGATTATTCACCTAGATGGCCAGAGCTGATAGCCATCAGCAGGAAATTTTGCATAAAAATGAGTCCTGGATGTTTTTAATAACTGGGTGGCTTTTAGCAATGGTGTAGTGGAAGAAAGAAGTGATAAGTTGCATTATGAGGAATTAATTTTTCATTTGTTAGTCACCAGTTTAGAGCACTTTGAGGTATTAATTTTTCTATTTTTTAAACCAGCAATATCAGTAAATTATTCCCCTCTTCCCCTATTAGCTGTCCCTTATTTATTCAGAAAATCCCCCTCTGTTCTGAAAACAACATTGCCACAGGTCTACCGAGCACCAAATACAATGAAATAGTAAATTCATAAAGGTCAACAAATATTTACTAGTTCCTGTTTTTAAGGGGTTTGTAATGTAGAAGGGCAACAAGGTGCATAAATTCCTGCAATATTGCCAAGTAGCAGAAGATGGTCACAGAGCTCATGTCCTGTATGGAGCATCAGAAAGCACTCTGGGGGCAGGAGGCAGCTCTGAAACCAAGCCCTGAAGATCTGGCTGAGTGTCAGGATGGAGAGGATGCATTGCGGGTGGGATGAGCTACAGGAACAAAGGCACCTGGACAGAAAAGTCCAGGCTGGGTGTGTTAAGGGAGTAGGGGAGTGCAAGCTGGCTGGAACACAGAGTACGTGTGAACAATTAGAGAGACAACTGGGAAAGTAGATGGAGGCACGTGGAGTTCACCGTTCTGTGCCAGGGGAGTGTTTGGTGCATACTTGGCTATAGCAAGGAGCTATTAAATACTTGAAGGTAGGGGAGTGACCCGCTTAGAACTGTGCCATAGGAAAAATGGCTCCATCTCAGCCATTCAGCCTCCAAGATGCCAGACATTCCCCAAACCTATGGGGTAGGTTCTCCTGGAGCAGATAAAGGGAACTACATATCACACCCCTCTTCTTTGTAGCCCCAAAGCAGGACAGGGCCGGTTTGGGATCAGTGTGTCAGTCTCTACTTCATGTGTGGATCAATGAATCTCCCAGGCAGTGTGTGGAGATCGTCTCAGCTTAGATGTGCAGGTAAAAGAAACCTCTCCTTCCTTCTCCCTGTGGAGAAGAGAGGTTTTCCCCAGCACTCAGCGTAGTCCAGACTTCTAGGAACTCCAAAGACCTAAAGATGGTGGGTTTCAAGTTCATGACTCAGATCTGCATACAGTGAAATTACAACACAGAAGCAAATAAACTGAGGAACAAATGAAATGTGGACCTGCTGTTGGTAGGAAAGTGTCTGGAGTGCAAATTCTCACTGTCACAAAACTAGCTGAGCACAGAAACAACCAGACTCAGCTCTAGGTCTTCCTGTAATTCTGAAGTCAGTGCATGAAAGAGATGGTGGCTTCGTTAGAGGGGGGATGCGCTACAGCAAGGAGACGGGCCCCAGGGTCTCACATCTTACTACCCCACACTAGGAATTGAGCTCCTCTTCCCATAGTCCCAAGTCTCATCCTAATGCTTAGTGATCTGCTTGGAATCGTAGAATGTCAGTGGAGAGGAGTGTTAGAGCTCTTTACAGTCAGCCTCTCCTTCGGGGATAAGGACCCGAGTTCAGAGAGACCCAGATGCCATGAGCAAAGTAAAAGGTAAGGCTTTCATCGGTCTCAGGTTTCTCACTCAGAACCAGTTTTCAGCAAAATACACTGTTTTCATTGCCATTAGTGTTTCTTGGGCTTTTCTACGCCAAGACTCTCGACTAATGTGTTCGGCGAATCAGTCATCATACCGATGTTTCTACACAGTCAATTGAGTGAAGCACATCATGCTCTTCTAATGTAAAAAATACCAAAAACTCCAATATGCATGGTAACATACACAAGTTACCACAAAAGAATGGCATTGAGAGCATATTAGTTACTGCCATGTAGCCTAGGGAAGGTGGCTTGTGCCTGTAATCCTAGCATTTTGGGAGAATGAGACAGGAGGATCACTTGAAGTCAGGAGTTTGAGACCAGCCTGAGCCACACAGTGAGACTGTCTCTATAAAAACTTAAAAAATTAGCTGGGTATGGTAGCATGCACCTTATAATCCCAGCTACTTGAGAAGCTGAGGTAGGAGGATCACTTGAGACCAGGAGTGTGAGGTTGCAGTGAGCTATGATCACATGACTGCACAATAGCCTGGGCAACAGAGTATCAAAGGAAAAGAAAAGAAAAGAAAAAGAAAGACAGGAAAAAAATAAAGAAAATATTACCCCTAAAACTTAGCAGCTTAAAACAAACCTTTGTGAGCTCATTGTTCTGTGGATCAGGAATCCTGGCATGGCTTAACTGGATGCCTTTGATTCAAGGTCTCTTGTAGGTAGTCAAACTGCTGGCCTGGTTTGTGGTCTCATCTGAAGGCTTGATGGGGGAAGGTGTGCTTCAAAGTATATTGGCAGAATTCAGTTCTTAATGGGCTTTGGAAGACAAGATGTTTATACTATGTTCTTCAGTCCATGGAGATCTCCAAAGAGTTCAGCAAAGCATTGCTCAGATCACAAGTATTTTTAGAAAGCCAGTCTGGTGACTGAGCACAGTTGGATCAGAGAGTTAAAAGACAGGAGGCCAGGAATCTCTTTTTAAAATTATTTTTTTAAGTGCACCCATGTGTCAGACACTATCAGAGTACTAAAACTACAAAGATACGTAAGCTATGGTCTTTGCTCTCAAGAAGCAGGGTGATGGCCATATTCCAGATGACAGGTACCAAAGCTTGGCTGAGAAGGTGACCGGGGAAATAAAAGTGAAGGGACAGATGCAAGAAAGGAAACAATGTTAACATGGTGAGTCAAGAATAGGCAGCTCCAGTGGACAATTGTCTGTAAGGAACAAGAGGAGAGAGAACAATTCCGGATGTCCACACCCATCTGGGAGGATGAGACTCTGACAACTACCATGTGTGGACAACTCAGCTGTTTTCATATTTTGTTTCTAATCTTTGTCACGACTCTTCATGGGAGGTATAATTTTTCTAATTTTGCAGATGAGGAAATAGACTCAGTGAGGTTGAGCAATTTGCCCACAAGATCACACAACTATAGAGTGACAGGGAGAGGAAACCTAATAACTGGCAGTGCCTTCAAGTGTTTGTCCTCTTTCAGGCAAGGGCTCTTTAACAGGCCAGAACCTTTTACTCAAGGAAGGAACTCAGTGGTGAAATTCTGGGGATCACCTAAAAGGAGAAGAGCAGAAAGGCTTTGAACAAACAGGAGACTTTCTCAGCCCTTCTTAAGTCATGACTCCATCAACTGTCTCTGTGGGCCACTTACAAGACCCTCCCAGGGAATTTACTCAATTGCCCTCTGTCTACCCTTGACCTAGAATTCCTTGCACACAATTAAGTGGCAGAGAATCCTTTCTTTCAAAACTGGGCATTTTGAGTATATAGTAATTTCCAAATTCTGTCTGGGCACAGTGGCTCACACTTTAACCCTAACACTCTGGGAGGCCAGGATGGGAGAATCCCTTGAGCTCAGGAGTTTGAGACCAGCCTGAGCAAGAGTGAGACCCCATCTCTACCAAAAATAGAAAAATTAGCCAGTCATGGTAGCACCTGCCTATAGTCCCAGCTAATTGGGAGGATGAGACAAGAGGATCACTTAAGGCCAGGAGTTTGAGGTTGCAGTGAGCTAAGGCGATACTACAGCACTCTAGCCTGGGCAACGGAGTGAGACTCTTTCTCAAAAAAAAAAAAAATCTCCAAGTTCTTTCCTTGGGGAATTTTCTAGGCTGAGAATAGTGCTTTTCTGTCAATGGTTACTGCTAATTACCAAATAGCTGCTCAGCCAAGTACTGAGCTTCACCTCTAATAGGAACAACCAATACGAAAGATGAGAGAACTAAAATGGGAAACTTTCTCTCCAGGCTTAGCTGCTGGCCTGTAACCCCTGTCTTAGTCAGCTTGTACTGCCACAGCACAACATGGCAGACCAGGTGGCTGAGCAACAGACATCACTTTTCTCATATTTTGGAGGCTGGAAGTTGGAGACTAGGGTGCCAGCATTGTTGATTTCTGACAAGGCCTCTGTGGTCACATGGCCTATCCTTAGTGCACAGGAAGGGGGAGAAAAAGAAAGAGAAGGAACCCTCACACTCTGGTACCTCTTCTTATAAAGACACTAATTCTATCAGATTAGGGCCCCATCCTCATGACTTCATTTAGCCTTAATTACTTCCTCAGAGGCTCTATCTCCAAATGCAGCTACACTAGGACTTAAGGCTTCAACATGAATTTTGAGGGGACACAAACATTCAATCCATAGCACCCCTCAAGAATAAATTATTTTTAAAAACCTAATAACATGAATATTGTATTTGATTCTAAGTATAATATATGTGTATTATGAAAATCTGAAATAAAACAAAAACAAAGATCATTCAGTATGCCTTGGAGAAGATGAAATGTAATGACCCAATGAGAATCTTTGATTAAGATCTGAGTGATTATGGCATTGTGTATTCACCTGTGCCTGTGTGTGTGCAAATGTCATGTTTGCCTGTTTGTCCGAAAACCTAGAAGAACTGCAGGGTTTGTGGATTGTATAAAGATTATGCAAGCTCATCATAGAGAGCTTTTGTTTGTATGCAACCCATGTACAAGTAAATATTCAACTGCTGTGTATAATGCAAGGAAGAAAACCTGAAATGAGGGCTATTGGCCAACAGACAGATCATGCCCCACTGTCTTATTATATTTTCTCTGCATTGCTTTTTAAAACATTTTTCATATTATGTGCCCCATCTCATATCACATTAACCCAAATAAAAATGTCATTATCCATTCAGTTCGACAGACAGCAGGCAGAGTGTAGCAGAAAATTACAGTTACATCAGCTGGCAACAAAGCATTCTGGTTGAAAGCATGTAGAGGGGGCAATGCCAGGCAGTTTGCACCATCCAGGCATATATTTGGATTCAGTATGACTGGGCTCCTCTTTATACACAGGGCATGCCTCTGAAGAGTTGTGTGTAAATCAGATTTTATGTTGTCTCTCCTTTGTTACCTTAAGAAAGCTTCAATCTTGATGGTGAAAGAGACTTCCTTTCAAACAGTATATATATTTTTCACCATGTTACTAGTCCTCTGAAATAAATCTAAAAGATACTTCAGTATATGGAATTTTGTTAAAGTAGGATTCCCTTGTACCACTAAGCTGATTTAAATAATTGAAGGAACATAGTCAGTGAAGCTAGTTATAGGAATGTGGCTTAAGGCTGGGCATGGTGGTTCACACCTATAATCCCAGCACTTTGGGAGGTCAAGGCAGAAGGAGTGCTTGAGGCCAGGAGTTTGAGCAACATAGTAAGGCCCCATCTCTGCAAAACATCTTTCTAAATTAGTGGTGGGGAGCATCGATAGTCCCAGCTACTCAAGAGGCTGAGGCAGGAGGATTGCTCAAGGCTACAGTGAGCTAGGATTGTGCTGCTGCATTCCAGGCTGGGTGACAGAGCCAGAGCCTGTCTCTTAAAAAAAGAAAAGAAAGAAAAAAAGAAAAGGAAAGAAAGTGAAAGAAAAAGAAAGAAAGGAAGATACAGCTTAGACTGCTGTGCTGAGTTCTCCAAAGGTAGTCTGAGATTTCTTGGGAGTCACAGTCTAGAGATCATTTTAAATGACCCATCTACACACACTTTTGTATGCTGGATTATTAAACTGATGGTTTGTGAGAATTTAGGAAAGTGTGCAGTGACAGGGAGAGTCAACGCAGAGTTCCTGAAAATAACCCAGGAAAGTGATGCTCGCTTCTTTTTTGAGTGGACTTCATGCTAGGCAGGTGAGGTAATCACATTTCTGCTTCAGCAAATCATTTGACCAAGTCTTCGCCAGCTGACTTAGCAGTAAGACGGGGTGCCTGGCCAAGTATTTACTTAGGTTCATGCACAGCCGGCTAAAGAACCAGAAACCGTGATGATGAACAATTCCACGGCTACCTAAAATAGCCATCTAATGGAGGGCCACCAGGCTCTGAGCTTGATCCTGGCCACACAGCAAGGAGCTGGATGAACCTGAAGACTTAGAAGGCACATTTAACGGATTTCAGACAGAACAAAGAGAGAATAGCCAATGTTAACTGGTGAGGGGATTTTTCCCCAATGAACAAACACCCCAGCATTTTCAACCCTCGCAGCCTGACGAACAGCAAATCCTTTTCCCCATGATTGCCCTCCCTCCATGAGTCTTGGCAACAAGGGAGGGTCCCAATGCTCAGCCATCTCTCTGCATGGGTGTGTTCTGCTCTGAATGTTCAGCTCCTTGAGCTGTTGTTTGGCTGCCTGTAGATGCCACCAAGGCCATTGTCCCTACCTTGGAGACCTCCTTCACGGGCCAGCCTTTGTGGAGCCAGTGCAGCCCTGAGCTCAGACCACATGTGCTCACTCAGCAGAACCGACTCCTTCAGAGAGGGAGCCCAGCGCAGAGCAGTTGTGCCCTGGAGACACAATTGTCTCCTTCTACCAAAGAGTACATAGGACTGGCTTGTATGGGGCTGTGGAGGGAAAAGTTCCAACAAAGCCCTGTGTCCCCGACCCCACGTCCCTCCAATAGCACTCAGACTGTCCCCCTCTGCCAGGCATCTCCAAACACCCAAATGTTCCAGGGAAGTTAAGAGATTGATCTCTGCTCAGAACACATGGCAGGACTACTTTTACAGAATAAAATGCAATGTAAATATAAAGCCTTTCTAATGAATGGACCCTCAAAGGCAACATTTCAGTTGCATGTGGTATGATTCATGGAGGACCTTGTGGTTTTCATTGACCACCCAACTTCAGTATTCGCCTGTGCAATGTGTCTTCTGAAAAAGTCAGCATGAACGGGGCTTTGTGATTGACTCACAGGGTGCAGATCACAGGAAGTGATCTGTTCACACCTGAAATGCTGTGTTCCACTTCCGGGGCAATCTTTTGGCTGTGACCCTGATAAGGAAGAGAGCAATAAGACTGGAGAGGGGCAGCACCTGTAGCTCAAGAAGTGGGGCACAGGACCCATATACCGAGAGTGGCGGGTTCAAGCCCAGCCCCTGCCAAAACAGCAAAAAAGAAAGAAAGAAAGAAAGAAAAATAAGACTGGAGAGGCGTGTGCAAACCATGTGGCAGGAGGAGTGATTAAAGTCATGGAGAATGTTTGCCCAGGAGAATGTGAAGAGGAGATAGATCCTCTATTACCGTCTGAGAGTAGGGTGCACTGGCACACGTCAGAGAACAGAAATGAAACCAGAAGAAGATTGTTGCAGGAAGTGAGATTTTGCCTGAATACAACAACATGCTTTCTGATAAGTAATTAACATTTTATAATATTTCCCAATGCCTCAAGACTTTAAAGGCAAAGAGTAGGTATTGCATAGTCGGTAAAATTCAGTCTTTCAACAAATAAATACTATGTGCAAGGCACCGTTCTAATTTCTGGGGATACACAAATGAACAAATGAGATAAATTCTCCCCTGCCCTCAAGAACTTAATAGTCTTGTGTCAAAATAGTAAAATCTAAACATAGGTCACATTTCCTAACATTCTTTCTGTAAGAAATGCTCAGAATGATGTATTATAGTATGTGGCTTCAGCTATGATGCTATTTGAGAATGTGATCTGGTTAACATGATTCCTTCCCCTTGACATTCCCAGTGTGGCCTTTCAAACATACAGAAGAGAATAAAATGTCACGTGGGTGCCCATCAAGCTTCCCAAAGGATCCCACCTGCTCAGTCGAGCTTGTTGAGATCACAATTGTTGCAGCCAAAACTGAGATCTCGATTTGCTGAAGCCGGGTAGTAGCTATAGGAATTTCATGACACCAATTCTCTTTACCTTTCTGCAGGGGGGTTAGGAATTTTCCATAATAAAAACAATTTAATATTAAAAAAACAAATCCAACAATTGCCCTGTGTGGGCATAGAAGGCCTCTTGTAGTCAAGGGTTCCACAATACTCAAAGACTTCAGCATAATGATATGATATTAATATGATATTAATGATATTAAGCTTAAGCATAAATGAATAACCATCCATCAGAAATGTTCTAAAAATAATTTCTGTGCTAAACAAGAAGTTGAAATGGATGACCTTCGGTTCCTTTACATGCTAAAAGTATATATTCCAGTGGATAATCTAAAATATGATCGGAACAAACAAGCAAAGACTTGGACTAATTCCAGAGACAGTACATATAAACTGGAGTCTGTTTATTCTCTACTGTTCATCAAATGTCATGAAACTGAGCACTCTCACTTTCATCTAAACGTTTAATGATCATTTTCATAATTATTTTGATATTCATATTCTTTTTTCTTCCAAAAAACAAAAGATTGCTTAAGCTAAACTAGATGCTTACAGCTATTGTATTTTACAAATATTTGTGATTTTTTTTTTTTTTGAGACAGAGTCTCACTCTGTTGCCCAGACAAGAGTGCCGTGACATCAGCCTCGCTGACAGCAACCACAAACTCCTGAGTTCAAGCGATTCTCCTGCCTTAGCTTCCTGAGTAACTGGGACTACAGGAACCTGCCACAACACCCAGCTAATTTTTTTTTTTATTTTTGGTAGAGATGGGGTCACACTCTTGCTCAGCCTGGTCTGGAACTTCTAAGCTCAAGGGATTCTTTCATCCCAGCCTCCCAGATTGCTAGGATTATAGGCATGAGCCACCGCACCCGGCCACAAATATTTGTGAATTTGAGATCTATCCCTTGAATCTTAGCTGTGTGAAAAGTACCTTAAAAAAAAAAAAAAAAAAAAAAAGCAACATCCATTTTTCCAGAAAGCAGTGCATATAACCTCTTGTCTGAAGCTAATTTAGGTGTGTTCCCAGCATGGTGCCCTAATTACACCTTTTTTATCCTTTCCCAGTTAACTCCCCTCATCAGCCAAGCCTGCGACCTTCTCCTGGCTCATTTAAAAGGCTATGCAGAATCTGGGGAGGCGTTTGACATCCAGAGGTAAGGGGGCTGCACTGCTTCTGAATTGCTGCTTCTTGTAACTGTACGTAATTACTGGACAATTACCTTGGGACTAGCAAGCTGTAGAAATGCTAGAAGCTCATAAAAGCGTGGAGGAACTGACTAATAAGAAGAAAAGAAAACCCACTTTGAACAGAGATGGATGAGAACAAAGCCCATGCAGGAGTGGCCTGTAGAGGGAAGCCTGGACCCTCACAGGCAAGGGCAGGACAGGCCTGGCCAGAAAGTAGTACAGGGGCTTGGGAAAAACCGTGGTGTGTCTCAGCCTACAGCTGTGACTTAGTGGTGGATGCCAAATCTAAATCATCTGACTTTCCCCCTAGATATCTTTAGTTGTTTTAAGCCAAATCATGGCTTACCACACGTCAAGAACATAGTGGGGATGTCGAATCAGTCAGAAGTTGAGTCATTATCATTACTAATAAAATAATAACATACTCACCACCAACATTTATATTGTACCATGTTGTTTACAAAGTCTTCTCGTCCACATTTTCTCTGATTATAGCGTGCATGAGTTGGTTAAAGATTAGGTGGCCTTTTCACCTATAAAAGCAAAGTAAATAGCTCTTAAAACCCTTAAATCTTCAACCATTAGGGTCAAAGGCAATCATATGCAATAGTCTCATTCTTGTTATTACTGTAGCAGGGAAATGTGTAATTGATTATAGAAAGGTTTTCAGTGAAAACAGTCAAAATTGTTTTTTAAAAAGTCATCTGGAAATGTCATTTCTTCCTTAATGAAAAGTCAGTGGTTATGTAACTGAAGCAGAAGAAGAATGAAGTTAGTGCCTACATCAAGGACAAAAATAGACTCTTTAATTATAAATGGGTATTAATAACACAGCTGTTAGCCTTTTTAAAAAGAACTTAATCTGACTATTCCTATAAGATAACAAAAAAGAATAATTCTGGTTTAAAATGGCCTTTGGGGGACAGGTTCCCTATAGCTTAAGTGGTTAGATTTTCCGACGCTACTGCCAGACACTTTCTCTTCTGTTTGTAAAGGGCACAGCGTGTTTTCTGTAATAATATACATATGCTCACGAAGCCTGTCCTAAAGTTTGTCTTATATCTATTTAAGTGTGAAGAGCCCTTCTTTTTTGTTTGTTGCTCTGGAGAAAACTGTGAGATCATTAGGAAGAAGAGGGAGATGAAGTTAATGAAACCGGATGATGAGGTTGTTAATTCATCAATGACAATTTCATCTATATCAGTTAATCATTAGATTCTGGCCTGAGATGGGCTGGGCAGAGCCTGGGGGTGAAGCTCGTAGGCTATGGGCCACCTATTTGCCCTCCTGCACAGGGAGGAAACTGTGAAATGTCCTTTCTCAGTGTTTGGCTGTGTTCTGGCTGCCTCAAGTTCTGGTTGAGTAAGCCTTGGTCTTTGTTTAGATAGGCTAGCTGCTGGGCCTTCCTCTCTCCCACAGGCTGCTGTCCTCTCCGAGGGCCTCAGCCCAGCAGCCCCTCTCCCTCCGCTTCGCTGCAGACCGTCAGGAAGCTCCTCGCCAGCCCTTCTGCAGGGCTGGGAGTCCTACTTAGACACTGAAGGCAGGCTTCCTCAGGAGAGGGGCTTTGGGGACAAGCCCGCGCCAGAGTGCTGTCTAATCCCAGTGTCCCCATCTCCCGCAGGTGCTACTGCTATTACACCACAGACGTGATTGCCAGTGTTGCCTTCGGCACCCAGGTGGACTCCCGGAGGGCTCCTGCGGACCCCTTTGTGGAACACTGCAGGCGTTTCTTCCAGTTCAGCATCCCCAGACCTCTCCTGGTTTTAATCTGTAAGTGCAGCCCCAGCCGAAGGCGAACCGGGGGCAGCTCTCTGGGCTCTGCCCCTGCTGCTAGGAAAGGGCACCTCTGGTGCCCTCTAGTCACCAGCCTAGGACCACTTATTACCAGTGCAGGATCCCTGACCTCGCCGCTCACCCCACCACAGTGAGAACAGCAGCTACACGTGGCACTAAGCACTCCGTGTTTACCATTTCACTTAGTCCTGGTATTCACCTTTTAAGAAAGATATTCTTGTCCCCATTTTTCAGATGAGAAAACTAAGGCCCAGAAAGGCAGATCTGAGACCGGAGCCCAAAGCCTTTCATTTTCTAGGGCATTTTTCTCTCTGCCAGCAAAATCTTTCCTTCACTTGAAGCCCAGTGCATAGTAAACCAGAGGTCATACGCGGTGGGAGACTAGCAGGTTATCTAATGCTACAGAGACCAGCCTACTGATCTTATTTTTATTGTAGAAGTGAGTTTTTGCCCTCTGGCCAATTCCAGTAGTATCTCTTGCTTTTATGAATGCACTGAGGTGTTGTTGCTATTGATTATTGACATGATTTCTAACCATTCTGCTGGGCTGGTAAATTCTATTCATTCCTTGGTCAGGTCATTCCCATTTCTGAGCCAATTTCAGGGGTAGTCCCTGTCATCAGCTCTGCCCTGAAGTTGCAGGTTGAGTCATTGTGGGGAGTTTGGGCAGTCTCTTCCTTTGCCTCTCACTGCACCCCACCCCGACCCCCTACTGAACCCTCCGCCCCACTGTGTTAGTTCAGGCCCCTGATCTGGAAAAGGAGCTGTGCGTTCTGAGATCCTGTGTACCTGGAACTTTCTCTCCAGCTCCATGCAGAGCCTGGCATGCAGGAGACCATGGTACAGAGAGAGTGAACTGAGCTGAGCTCCCCCACACAGGACTCAGCTTGCAGCCCAGAACCTCTACCCAGAGCAGCCCCACGGGGCACCTGGCAGGTAGGGCCCGAGCTGCAGGCAGCCTCCACAGGAGGTACCACGGAGGCCGACGCCCTCAGCAGCAGCAGCAACAGCTCTTGTTGAACAGCTCTTATGAACAATTCAGGGGTTGCTCTGGGGATCAGAGGGAAAACATGCAAATAACCAGAAAGTTTAGAAAGTAAATCACCACTTGCTAAGACTTGAAACAGCCTGTAACCTGTTCTCCCTTGATGGAATTCAGAGACCTTGGGTCCTCCTGTCTAGGACCTGAAGTATGAAGTTGACCTCTGGGCGGCCAGATGGAAGTGAGGATTCCTTTAATTGTCCAGATGTTCATTGAGTGCTTACTATGTGTAAGGAATGGTGAGGAGCACAGAGATGCAGGAAGATCCCGCAGCTGTTCTTAGGAGTCACGGCAGTGGGGTGGGAGGTTGGGAGGGAGGCAGCGTTCTAAAATGCCTCCAGTCCAAGGCCCATGTGCTTCCTCGTAATAAGTGTCTAATGGTTCTGGTTTATTACCACCTCCTTCTCAATGCCACTTTTGTTTTTCTCTTTCAAGTATCATTTCCATCCATAATGGTCCCACTGGCCCGGATTCTGCCCAATAAGAACCGAGATGAACTGAATGGCTTTTTTAACAAACTCATTAGGAATGTGATTGCCTTGCGGGACCAGCAAGCTGCAGAAGAGGTAACATATTTTAATAGGACACCGCCTTGGAATGGAATGGAACCTAATTTGGCATCACTATCTCTTTACTCTCTCTTCTCTCCCAACACCGCACAGCACGCCACTGTCCTTTGGCAATCTCCCACTGAGTAGAGCTTCCCAGGGGCAGTGGAAAGAACAGAGAAGGGCTGAGGATGGTCACACAAGAAAGAGCAGGTGGGCTGGCAGGGACGTGAGGCCCAGAGCAATTTGTCCATCCTCTGACTTGGGCGAGTAGAATGAAAGCCGTCCCCAAACGGTCTTTCTAGTTTAAGCATCACCTCGAGCACAAGTTATAACAGCCCAAAAGAATTTTCTAGGTAAATGTGCCCACATGAAATTTTCATGAGCTTTTTTTTTTTTATATCAAGAAATGGTAGGCTGGATTTTTATCGTGTGAACAGCATAAATATTAGAGAGGGTTCAGGCAACTGTCAATCCACTCCACATCCCCTTTCAGCATGGAGGGTGTGACTACAAAAGTCGTGGCTGAGGGCCCTCTGGCCTCCTTAGCATGCTTCACGCAAGACCTAGAGTTTTCTTTCCTCCTTACGGACTTGCCCTGTGCCCGGCACAGTGCAAGAATCAAATAAATGCTGATTGAACTCAGCTAAAAACAGAAAGAGAAGTTTTCAGTGTGACGAAGGGTAATTTCGATCCTGGATATGCCTGTGTACGTGTAAGTGCCGTCCTTTCAGGGCCTGGTTGTGTGGGAGAAAGTTACTTACAAGGAAAAACAGGGCTAAAATGGCTTTGCCTTAACTGACTTGTGCAAGGTGCAACTTTAAAAAGGGTTTCTCAACTGGGTAGCGCAGAAGAGTTCAGAGGTCCAAATGCTGAGGCCTTGGCCTGGAATGACATTGAGGTCAGCTGGTGGCCTCAGGCAGCAAGCTTGTCCTCCCCTACTTCACATCTGGGTGCTGGGCAGTGAATGTGTCTGGATCCAGAAGGCATGGGGAGGTATAGACAGGCTCACGGCCCCTTGGTCCACACATGAACTCAATTTGAAGGCCCTTGGAGGTGTCAGCTAACTGGCGGGGCTCTGAGGCCTGAAAGGACAGGACAGATATTCTTACCTGGGTTCATGCTTCTCAGCAGAGTGAGGATGGAGCCTGGGGGAGGAAGGATGAAGAAAGAACCATTTTCGAACCTCAACATTACTACGAAGGGCTGGCCTTTGAGAGCTGTGTCACATACGACACACAGACACACATACACACACTCACACACACAGCCTCCAGCCTGACTGTGGAATCAGACTAAAGATTTTAAAACTGTTGCACTGAATGACTTACTAAGAGGTGAGAGGTTATTAAAGATCCAATTACTGGGATTGCCTAGAGCTTTTCCTTTTATAAACTCTAGTGCTATTTGTTTCAAACAATGAGTTGATCTGAGAAAAACCTCCCAACCACAAATCCAGGACTGCCCGTGTCAAGACAGAGCTATACGGTTACTAAGAAAACTTGCTTTCAAACCATCTGAACTCTGTATACATTCCATCAAACAGATGTGTGTTTGCGCAGTGAAAATGCGGCACAGATGTTAAAAGGTAAATATTTTTCTAAGCTTTAGCCAGTGGGTGGATTAGACACCTACATCTATCAGGGTGCGTATTTTGCTTGGGTATAACCATAAACCAGTGCTGTTTCAGTCCTAAGTGGGCAGTGTTCATTTAGCCTTCAAGACACACTGGGGATAAAAGAAACCCATCTACACTAATGTTCCTCTCCAACGTGCAGGCCCTGGAGAGCGACCTTTTCCTCTGACCTCTGTAGCCAGAGGTCAGGCACAGATTTCTACAAGATTCCAGCAGCCCGTTAGCAGCTTGTCTGAGCCAGGATAAGAGGACAGGATGCCAGCTGCAGTTCTGCCCTGGAAAAATTCACGGTGTGGATGCGGCTGTGCCCTCTTCCCATCATTTCCCCTCCCTCCCTCCACAAAGCTTAGCCAGGCCTCAGGGAAACACCGTACGACACCCCTGGAAGCTCCGGATGGATGGGCTGAGAGATCTGGGGGTGTTCGGGGGTTCCAGGAGCTGAGGGAGCAGAGTGCCCCCAAGTGGCATCTTGCCCTGCCCCAGCTCTGCCCCCAGGGAGCAGGGCCAGCAGTGGGACCGCACCAGCCACCCAGATGCTCACCAGGCAGTAGGAGGGAAGCTGAGGAAAGCCAGCTTTGCTGTTTGGAATTCACAGTGAGCAAGGCCAAGGTGGAATGAGGAACTGTCCACCCCCAACCCCTTGCCATTTCCTCAGCTGTTACAGCACAGACAGGCTGGCAGAAAGCTGGGGCCTTCCCTCCTTAGCCTCAAGGTTCATGACCCTCACCATATTGACCTCAGCAGACCCCTCGCAAGGTCACAAAGCTGGGAAGCGGTGGAACTGCAAAGGGCTCACAACCGAAGGCCCCTGCTCTAAATAGCATGCAGCTGTAGTCAGACCCAGCACGCCATCCTTAAAATGCATTTGTTGCCTTGTTTTTTTATCGGTGAAATGATGGATTGCATTCCTAGCACACGCTCAGCATGATACAAGGCACAGTGGTGGGGGTGAGGGTAGGGTCCTGCCCTGGAAATGCTCCAAATCTTATGGAAGAGAAAAAGCAACCACATATGAAATGACAACAATCTTAAAAGATGGAATTAGATACTAATGTGTGTGGCATAGATTATTAAGGCAAAGGAAATTCAGAAGCCACTAAATTGTAAAAATGCTATAACTCGTAAAGTACTTTGAAATTATAGTATTTTTCTGTTGGTGGATCTGATACTCTCCTTTTGCCATTTTAGTCCCATAAACTTCAGAAAAAAGCAACATATCAGTTGTCATTCATCACGTTAGAGAGTATTTCAAAGAAGGGACGTGCCAAGAATATAGTTTCTTAGCACTAAAGCAGTATAGAAACGCTTCTATTGTTATGATTAGTGGTGGCAGAAATATAAAGACTATGCAAACTACTGATAAAAATAAAAAAGTAGGGGGAAATGTTAAGGAAGCTCTGACCACTTAAATGGGGTAGGGCAACAGTCCCCAGCCTTTTCAGCACCTGGGATTGGTTTCATGGAAGACAATTTTTCCAAGGACCAGGGAGAGGGAGAGATGGTTCTGATGTAAGTCTGCAAGCAATTGATTTATCATGGTCTCTGTGCAGTCAAGCCTCTCCACTAATGATAATCTGTATTTGCAGTTGCTCCCCAGCACTAGCATCACCACCTCAGCTCCCCCTCAGATCATCAAGCATTAGATTCTCCTAAGGAGCACGAAACTTAGATCCCTCTCATGCATAGGGTTCTCGATTCTGTAAGACTCTAATGCCACTGCTGATCTGACAGGAGGCAGAACTCAGGCCATGATGTGAGCAATGGGAGCAGCTGTAAATACAGATGAAGCTTTGCTCGCTTGCTTGCCACTCACCTCCTGCTGTGCAACTGGTTCCTAACAGGCCGTGGACTGGTACGTGTCTGCGATCTGCAGGGTTAGGGACTGCAGGGGTAAGGGATTGTGGAGGGAACAAAAAAGAACCAATACATAGAGACTAGGCTCAGGGACCCAGAAGGCACAGTCCACAGACTTTGAAGACTAGCTTCACCAAATCCAGTTTCCTCCCCACACCCCACTTCTGCTAACTTTCTACCACGTGAGGAACACATCCAGCTGCCCGTATCAGCCTCAGTTATGTGTTTAAGTCACAGTGGAAATCATGCTTTGTTGTTTTATTTTTGGAAATCCAACCAACCAACCAACCAACAGCAACACAAACCTGAATAAGGACAAAATGAAAGCTCCCGCCCATTTTTCCTCCTCTTCCAGCTCCCCAGGAACTGTTAGGTATGGAGGTTGCAGAGTATTTCCTATGCATAGATGGCCATGCACTTTTATACACGCATTGTACACTCACTGTTTGAACAGAAGTGACAGCCCCTGTGCGTGCTGTCCCTTGACTTGTGTGTTTTCTGTTTTTTGACTTGACAAAGTGGCTCAACAATTCTCCAGACCAGCCAGATAGAACGGCCTGATCCTTCTTCGCGGCAGCATTCCTGGCTGCCCCTGGCGGCTCCGTGGTCTGTGGGAGCCGTGCTCTGCTGAGGGACATTCAGGCTGTGTTCAGCTCTCAGCACCTCAGATAACCCGGGCATGAGGATCCTTGTTCCCGCTGAGCTCTGGAAGAGCTACACCCATGTACCTATCTTCCTCCTCTCTTCTCCAAGAAGCCTGGCTCCTGGGCTGGAACACCAACGTGTGCATTTTCTACTTTTGTCCCTCAGAGGCGGAGAGACTTCCTCCAAATGGTCCTGGATGCCCGAAATTCTTCGAACCCTGTGGATGTGAAGGACTTTGACATCGTCCGAGAAGTCTTCTCCTCTACCAAATGCCCAGTGGATCCCTCCTGGCACTGCCCGCCCAGGGCCCTGTCCCAGCCTTTGAGTGTAGATGAGGTCGTGGGCCAGGCCTTCATATTCCTCATTGCTGGCTATGAGATTGTCACCAACACACTCTCTTTTGCCACCTACCTGCTGGCTACCAACCCTGACTGCCAAGAGAAGCTCTTGAGAGAGGTGGACCTTTTCCAGGAGAAACACGTGAGTACGAGCTGGGCCCAGCTGCCCAGCTTGCCCTTACCACAGGGCAATTGATTTTGTGTTTGCAGAAGTGAAAGATATTTTAATAACTTGCTAAAGTCACATCCTAAGTTTTTAAGATCAGATGGGAACATTCCCCAGTTTTTCCATCTCTCTGGGTTAGCAAGTAAAATGAAGCGATGAGAACAACAGAAGGAAAAAGAAAGACAAATTGTGCATGTACCTTCTCTCTCTGATGCCAAGCCCGGCTGGTAGGTGGCTGCAAAGGCCCAGGAAGGAGTCAGGTGGAAGGGTAGGGGCTGGGGCCGAGGCAGGCCTTCCCGGTGCTCTGCAATGGAGCTGCCATGCATGGAGGGAGGCACAGGTGAGTCCAGAAATGGAACCAACTGGAAGGCAGGGGTGGACACAAGATGGGCCAACCTGAAGCAAGGACAAAGACAGGGGTTGCTGACAGGGAGGTCTACAAATGCGGGAAGATGAAATGGGGCTGGGCAGCAGCACGAAGCCTGGATTCTGAGTGTTCCGTCTAAACGAGGCCCCTCTGGTGGACTCGCTGCAGACCCAGCAAGGGGACTGGGCTAAGCTACATTCTGTCCTAGTTTTCTCTAGATGCCTGTGTGCATACCGCTTTGCCTTATGAGAGCTTGAAGAGATTTATTTGTAAAATCTGTGCTTTAAAAGGAGGACCACCATGAAAGAGTCCTCCCTATTACGTTCTGATAAAATTATTATTACAGTCACAATTTTGGAAGGTGGCTTGTTCTGTTATTGGAGCCATTACAAATTTTTTTCATATAATGAGGGAAATCACTTGCCAGAAAATTCCACTTCTTTATCCTACTGGAGAAGTAGAGGCAAGGTTAGCCTTCTTGGCAGCAGTTTGTTAAATCTTTAGAAACTACATTCACTGTGTTACTTATTTCCTCAACTTTGGACTCAATGCAAGCTTATGGTCAACTTCAAGTTCTGTGTTATTGCGACAACTGCCAGGCTGGGGCTCCCCGGTCCACTGCTTATATGATTGATTTTTTTGAGCAAGAGTTTATATTTATCTTTATTACCGTTCAAGTCAGTCAAAATAATTTTGAATCTTGGTTCTGCCATCTGTTACATTAGCAATTCCTCCAGCTTTGTGTCATCGGAGACTTACTAAGCATGTCTCCTATTTTATCCAAGTCATTGATTAAAATGTTGAACAGGACAGAGCTTCCCTTAAGATTGACATTGATCCATTAATCAATATTCTTTGGGCATGGAATCTCAACAAGTCATGAATCCAAATAACCCTTCCACACATCTTATTCTGTTTTATCCATACTTGTTTATTTATTTGTTTTTAAATTGAGGAGAGGAGAAGGGGAGTGAGCAAAGATGGTGGGGTATCACTTCACTGCAAGAGAGGGAAGGGAAGCTGGGAGTCACATCTATTAGGACACATTTAGTTATAGGTAACAAAACCCCAGCCCAAACTGATGTAAGCTGAAACAAACGAAAAAACAAAGGAAAAGCTCTATTTATGAGTATACCTAATTGAGCCTCTCAAGCAAAACTTTATCAAGGCCTCGAAGTTGTGCAGAGGTCCCAGTTTCTCTCTCCCTAGTTCTTGGCTATGTTTTCTTTTTTTTTCTTTTTAGAGACAGCGTCTCACTTTATTGCCCTCAGTAGAGTGCTGTAGCGTCACATAGCTCACAGCAAACTCCAACTCCTGGGCTTAGGTGATTCTCTTGCCTCAGCCTCCCAAGTAGCTGGGACCACAGGCGCCTGCCACAACGCCTGGCTATTTTTCTGTTTTGCAGTTCGGCCGAGGCCGGGTTTGAACCCGCCACCTTCGGTATATGGGGCCGGTGCCCTACTCAATGAGCCACAGGCACCGCCCGCTATGTTTTCTTATAATAACCCCTTTCTCAGTAACAGTGTCCCCTTGAAACCCCAGGAAGCCTGCCAAGGGTGTCCGGAACCACTTGCTTCCATGCTCATAAGAGGGAGAAGGGAGGGTCTTCACACAGGCCTCAACTCTCAGCAAGAGTCATGCGGGCCACTCAAACAAGAATGCTGGAGTCATTGCCCATTCTTGAACCAGCTATTGGGGCCAGGGAAGTGGGGACACTGATGGGCTTACACCAATCAGACCCTAGTCCGAAGGTCAATCAAACTCAAGTCATGTGATCGAGAACTTGGTCGGGTGATTTTCAAAGGATGATGAGGATGTTGTCCTAGGATGACATGATAAGGAAGTCTGGTCCTCAAATAAACAAGAAGGCAGTTCAAATAAAGGAGTTGGAATTGTGTAATGAGTGCCAAGCTCTAACAGGCAGAAGTCAAGATCCTTACTTTCAGGGAATTTAATCGCCAATGGAGAAACAATAAGTTATGGCTCTGAAACAGTATCTCCGTTCCAAACAAACCCTTTGGGGAAATAGAAGACAGTAAATTATTGAGTCTAAAATATGTGGTGTCCTTTAGAGAGCTACCAGGCTTTGGAAGTGTGTCCCACCAGCTACAACCCATAGTCATGTCTGGCCATGTTAACCTACCTGGAGGACACAGTTAGTGTGTCCATCTGAAGACCCTCATGTACAAACCCCTTACCTCCAGCATGGCCGTAACTGGCCGTGACCTCAAGGAGGGTGATGGTGTCCCACCAAACTCTGGCCTCCTTTAATCCCTCCAGCCTGCAAATGGGGCTTCTTCCTACTTCCTATGGGGCTGTGCACAATGTCACAAGGCACTGAGGCCCCACAGGCAAAAAAAGAGATTATAGCAGGGAAAGTTTTTCAAACTTCAACATATACCTAACAATCTGGGAAGATTGTTTAGAATACATATTCTAAACAATATAGAATTTCAGGGCCCTGCCCTCAGGCGTTATAATTCCTCAAAGCTGCTACCTGGGCCGGAGCCCAGGAGCAGGAATTTTTAGTAAACATTCCCAGAGATTCTGGTGCAGGTGGTCCCTGGATCCACTTTGAGAAGACAGCCTTTGACTCTCAGGCCCCACAATCCGCTTCTAAGACAACACAAGGTCCAAAGCCCCACCCCAGCCATCAAGCCCCCATTACCTTCTTTTTCTAGGTAACAGTTGGGACGGCCTCTGAGAAATGGGAATAAATAGAGGTTGTCCTTTTTAAAAATTTATTTCGGCTGCAGCCAGTTAACCCACCATGCTCCTTTCCTCGTGGGGGCCTGGTGCACAGTGGCTGCAAAGAGCAGCCCCCGCAGCGTATGCAGCCTGTGCTTGTATGTGTCGCTCTAAGGGACCTTAGAGTCAGATTTTTCTAATGTACATTCATGTCTCTGGTTTTGCACTGCCCACGATGTAGAAAAAAATTTAAACAAATAAATAAGTAAATGTGACAGTCACGACAGCATCGCCTCGTGTAGCCTCACACAGGGTGTTCACGCACTGAGTATTTGTTGGTTTTCTTTTTTCCTTTTCTTTCTTTTTCTCCTTCCTCTTTCATTTATTTCATTTCTTTTCTTTCCTGTTTCTTTTTTTTTCCTTTTACTATAATCAGAGCTCTGTTAATATGGGCCATCTGTCAGGACATGGAAATGCAGATTAGATGTTCACACATTAGATATTTTCCTAAAAATATTCCTGAAGATTTGCATGTAAAGTATGACTTGTTATCATTTTCCTGCTGGTTTCCATTCAACAAATATTTCTTGAGTGCCAGTTAATGCCAGACTCTGGGGCTCTGTAGACCCCCCGCACGAGGATGCTCTGGGCTAGCTCCTTGGTGACATCCCTGTAGTGTCCCAGGCCTCATTAGGGGCCCCTCCCATGTATTTGTCAATGAGATTACTGCATTTGAGCTCGAGGGTTTCTCCTCCCTGGGCCATTTCCTTCTACAGCAGTGCCCTGTGAGATTCAGATGGGAGCCGTGCACTGCCCCCCCCAGGAGAAAAAGCAGCTGTGTGCACTGCGCGTGAGGACTCTTCCAGGGACAGTGACAGACATCTCCACCCAGGCTGGCTCCTGGAGCTTATCCCAGAGCTCAGAACTACGGAGGGCAGGGTGTGGCTCATGCGGGGGCTCCAGCCCTGTCTCTGGGACCTGGCTAATTACCGCTCCCCACCTCTCCACCCCATGACTCTGGACACACTTGATTCTCAGGGAGGATCTCAGCCAGAAGTATCGAGACAGCTGTGTTGCCAGTGTTCTGAACAGTCTGAGCTCAAAGAGGTAAAAATAGGAAACTATTTGGTGTTTCCTCCAATTACTTCCTTTAAATATACCACGATGGCTCTCCTTGATGGTACTTCAGACAGATCTTAAAGGTTTCTGGTTACTTTTAGCCATTAAAAGTCCAGACCAGTTTGGTTTGATCCAGATGAAAACTTCAGTGTCACATCCAATTCAACCCTGTCCTGTCCCCTAGCTCAGGCTGACCAGGTGGCCTCAGGAAGCTGCCCTGGGGAGGGGTGATCTGTTCCTACACTCTCCTCTGCCTTCTGGCCTACAAACAGATCCCCAAATCCCTCCTTCCTGGGGGTGCTCTCAGCACCTTCCCTGAAATGCTGAGGTGGTCCCCAACGTGGAGCAGATGGAGGAGAGTTGTCGGGACGGCCCCATTCCAGAATTTCCTAACAAGGAGATGGGCTCCAGCTCCAGCTCCAGCCACCAGCTCCTGCTCATGGCTGCTTGGTGAGAAATGAGCTATCTTGAACAGGTTACTAGCAAGATGGCACGAGCTTCGATGCCTTCCATAGTGTCCACGGGGAACACATCTTGTCCTCACCAATGGTGACTGTGCCCTTGGCCCTGCCATCTCTCTCTGATTACTTTTCCTTTGCTCAAATAGGCAAAGAAGGCAAGTTAGCAATTCTGCTGCATAAGCAGATGACCAAGGAGAATGAAACCAGGCTACTAGCCTGAGGCTGCTGCCTCCATCGCTGTGAGTGGCACTATTGGGGACCCTCTCCCTTGGCTTAGAATGGTTTTGGGACATACTCTCCTAGGCTGATGACTCCTGGCTTTGCCAACTTTTCCTTAAACTCTCTAATGTCTGAGGATGGGGATAGAGGAGAGCTAGTTCATGTCCAGCATAAAAAAGCAAGATTCTCTTTCCTGGAATTCTCAGCAAAAGTTTCATCCCATCTCAGTGATAGCACTCAGCCCTCAGCTACTCATTGGGCTCAAAGGACAGTGGGCTTGCCCCCTCCTGGAGTTGTTGTCTAGGGAGGACCTCACGTGAACCACTCAGACCTTGAATGGGGGAGGGGTGGGTCTCTAAGTCCCTATAACTGAGAGTAGGGTACATGGCTTCCAGGTTGTCAGTAGTTGTCCACCCATGTACATAGAATCTGTGGTCCAAGATTGAAAGCTCCTACTTTCCAGTTCCTTATTATGTGATCACCCTCACCTTCCCTCTGAGCTTTTAAAAACCAGCGTTCCAAAACCAAAGGTCTACATCTGACAGTGCCTAGAACAGCCTGTACTTCTCGTAAATGATGTGGCCGTTATATGCCAAGTGGTCGGCAGGTCCTTGTTGCAGCCTCTACCATTCAAAGAGCATAAATGTCAGGCCTGAAGGTCAATAACACAGATGCTCTTTCTGTAGTGGAAGGAAACTTCTGTCACATCCAAGAATACTGCGCCGTACTCTGTACACGTTTTGCAGCCCACACGTTCTGTCCAGCAATAGCCCATCTCCTGCCACCTGTTGTGACCCAAGTGATCTTGACTGTCCTTTCAGTCTCTAAGCCAGTTACAATGCCCTTTATAAATCATGACTCCAGGCCACTGCTTTCTCAGCCACGTGAGTTTTCCTCCAAATCACCTGGCTTGGGAATTTTGTCTAGCCCGCCCTCCCTGAAAATCTTCTTTCTCCTGTCTCCCAGTCTCTTAGAGAACTCCCTGGTCTCTCCATGTTGCCTTTGTCATATTGAAGAGGAGGTATGTTCATTAAATCCAATAGTGAAAGAGCAGGGAAGGGTTGGTACCATTTGCAACACTGATAAGATTGAGAAAACATACCAATTATTTAATAAGGCCTTTGTCATGTGGATGTTTCATTGTGTTCTCCAATATATAATTTTGAAAAGGATGAAAAGGGGAAAAAACCTTGTTTTCATATAAATTGCTTTTGTTATAGTTTAGTACTTTATGTTAAAATTATTGACTTTTGATCTGGCTAAACCATTCTCTTTTCTTCCCCTTGGTGCCAGAAGGTGCCAGCCAAAATTTATGACCTATTTTCCTTCTGCTTAATTGTTGTTATAAATCTGCTGTGCAGATCCAGTTGTAAATTTATCACAAACTGGATTGGATTGATATACAGCCTCTCTTTAGGATAATTTGAACATAGTTATGCATTAGAAGGAAGGCCAAATTCTTAAAACTTCTCTTGAAGAGCTGCTTTGTAACCGTTATAAATATCTAATTAAAATACAACTTACTTTTTCTTTCTCTCTTAAGGATAAAAGAACATTCCGTGCTGGTTATTTCAGCTGATTAGCTCATGCTGCTAATGTGAGCAAGGTTGGGGATTTGTTCCTTGAAGTAGCAGAGGATCTCAAAGGGAAGAAAAGCATATTCTGTAGTACAACAAAATAGCCATTTTACCCCCAACCAGCTATTTCATAAATACATGTCCTTTGTCACAGAGGGAAGGTGAAAAAATGTGAATAGCTTAAGACAAATTCCTCCGCACTATAGAAAAAAAATATCTCCCAGTTTGGATCCCACCCAGGTTCAATCTTCACACAGGGAGCAGGGCACCATTGACTTTGAGATCAAATGAAAGACTGGAAATGGGTTTTCCCCCATTGGGAAAGCTTCTTCCCCTTTGCCCAGGACTGCTGGGGTCCTGCAGTGAGGACCACACAGAGCTTAGTGGTTCCTGAGTCCTTCCCCCACCTACAAATCCCTTAACAGGACAAGAGAACACAAAGGAACAAGGTGCAAGAAAAGAGGTAGGAATGGAGAACAACTTACAGCCTGAAAGTGGAACTATAAAAACAAAGACCTAGCAGCATGAGGGTGGCAGCAACTGGCTGCAGCACCAGCCACCATACTAATTTGAAACTAGTAGATGAACAGCTATAGGCCCACGTGAGAGAAAAACACAGTTAAATTCAAGAAGAGAGCAGGGAAGGGGACAAGGAGAAGGGACATAGTAAGCTCTCACCTAATGGGCACAATGTAGGGGCAAATGGCACAACTCCAGAGTGAAGGACACACATACAACTTGGACTTTTCCTAATAAATGCAAAAGATGTAATCGAATCGTATATACCCTTATAGTAATCTGAATTTTTTTAAAAAAGAAATTTTTAAAAACATGTTATGTGCATAGGAATCACCTGGGGATCTTCTTATTTATACCCACAGATTCTGCTCCGCAGATGGTGGGGGGGAGTGTTGCTGAGAGTCTGCAGTTCTAACAAGGGTCCAGGTGACACCAATGTTGCTGGCCCACACTCTGAGGAGCCAGGTTAGATGTGATGGTTAAAGTACTGAAGTTGTGCTGTGATTTTTCCTTCTGTTAATAAATCTTGATGGTTTCAAGATTATGCCAATAATAGTGATGATGTCACACTATTGAGTGGGAGATAAAGTGATGCAGGAATTACCCAATTCTAATATATGTTTGAGGTGTTTTAATCCTTCTAAATTAAGCCTAAAACCATCATGCTTCCTTAAATAATTTTCTCCATGAAAGGAAGCTGTGGGGAGCTTTTGGGTTGACTTAAAGCAGTGGTTCTCAACCTTCCTAATGCTGCGATGTATTTTCATTGTTACAAAGGGGTCACGACCCACAGGTTGAGAACCACTGACTTAAAGTCATCTTCAAAGTAGAAGAAAATGCCAACCAGAGCCTTCTCTCAGGGCCTGTGTGTGGACCAGAGACCACCAGGCCCACCCCTAGGCAGGGGCCCCACCTGGCCCTTCAGCTCCCATGGTGAGCCCTTGGTGTGCACAGTAGTTTTGGGTACTGGGTGAGAGGCCATACCGGAGTGTCTTGGGCAAAGGGAACCTGCCCTCGTGCCATTTCTCTGCCGCCCTAGAACAGAATCTACTATTTTCATACTAAGGAATAAGGACCTTGAAAATGTGTCCAACTCGCCCACCTCCTGGCCTTCCTTCTGGAAGTGTCTGACCCAGGGAAGGAGCATCCCAGCAACTAATCCTGGGGCAGGGCAGTCTTCAGCCTGCGAAGAGGGCCCTGTCTGGGTGTGCATCCAGAACTCTACCTTGAAGTTGGGGTTGTGGCTACAGCTACCAAAGCACCAACTCCCAGGAGGACAGGATATTAGGCAGGAACTTCTGTGCCCCCCAGTGGACAACTCAAGAGTCCTCAAAGCAGGGCAACCTACCAATCTGGATCAGGTGGAAGAGCCTGGGGGTTTTAACTACCCATATGATTATTATAAACACAGAATGGTCTTCGTGGTCAGGGTCTTCTGTCCATCTCTTCCTGGGTACACCTGCGGGAAGGTAGCCAGCTGAGCTATGAGTGAGCGCCAAGACCTTCCTGGGTTCTGGCTTCTTCCATATTCCCTAGAGACACCTGAAGCCACAGTGACCTCTGGGGAAACTGCCCACCCTGTTCCTCGCCTGAGCTCTGCAACCAAGACCCCCATCAATGGCAGACGTGTTCCGGGCCTTGTGGCATCCAGGAGCTCAGTGGCCCATGCGATCCCCGCTCCCTCCCTGCTCCTTCTGCTGCCTGCCATCCCGCCCTCCTGCCCCATTCTCCCCCTCCCTTCAGTGTTCTCAGCACTGTCTGCTCTTCCTCCCTCCTTTCTTTCCTCTATTCTTGTTCTGGCTCTATTCCCCAGATTTGGAAAGGCCTAGAATCTTCCCTGCCCTACTGCCCACTTGGGAGCCCCCAGCCATCCCAGAACCCTGCGCAGCAGCCAGGTCCCATGTGCATGTGGGTGGGGAGCTGTCTTGCGAGCGATTTTCTGGGCTGCCCAGATTAATCAAGTGTGGCACCCTAGCACTTTGAATTCTTAGCAATCAATGCTCCAAGTCCTCCCTCTCCCAAATCCCTGAAGAGCAGAGGGAGGGAGACCTACAAAGCGATGTCCCTCCTGGGAGTGGGCCACACCAATCAGCATATATGTGGTGCCTTTCATGTAGCAAATCAGAGTACTTTATATTCAATAGCTGGACCTCCAGAGGGGCCAAGCTTTGCTAAGCAAATAAGCTGGTGGGGTCGGTTCACATCAATCCAGAAAAGCAAGAATTAAAAATAAACTTGGGAAAGTTGACTCCACAGGTGAGGCCCACTATTCTGTGGGTCCACTTGGCATTGAGCGAGAGTCACAGCTGAATGGCTCATTTATTTAACTATTGCTCACATTATGGGCTCTTAAAAGAATCCGTTTCATTTCCAACAATTAGCTTTTGAAATAAAAGAATAAGCACACTCTTTTCTTTTTCCTTTCCTTTTTTTTAGACAGCATCTCACTCTATTGCCTAGAGTGGAGTGCAGTGGCCAAAATCATAGCTCATTGTAACCTTTAACTCATGGCCTCAAGCAATTGATCCTCCTTCTTCAGCCTCCCAAAGTGCTAGGACAGGTTTTTAAATGTTTTAAGCTTTCTCCAGACTTTATTGACCAAAGCCACTGTAACACCAGTCAAGTGGGACCTTAAAAAGAAAACAAAACAGGCTTGGCACCTGTGACTCAACGGGCTAAGGTGCCAGCCACGTACATCTGAGCTGGCGGGTTCGAATCCAGCCCGGGCCCACCAAACAACAATGACGGCTGCAACAAAAAATGGCCGGGCGTTGTGGCAGGAGCCTGTAGTCCCAGCTACTTGGGAGGCAGAGGCAGGAGACTCGCTTGAGCCCAGGAATTGGAGGTTGCTGTGAGCTGTGATGCCACAGCACTCTCTCCAGGGTGACAGCTTGAGGCTCTGTCTCAAAAAGAAGAAAAACCCCTGTCAATCAGCCCTATAACTGGGCTGAAAGCTTCAACAGTAACAGGGTCATCCTTCTCCATTATCAAATCCCCGCTAGGACGTGAACCCTGCAGGGCAGGAGACGCGCCTGCTGGTTACACTGGCAAATCCCGGGCCTAGAACAGTGCCTGGCACGTGAGAAATAGCATTGAGGGAGGGAGTGAATGGACGCTAGCTCGCTCTCCTTTTCTAACTGCAAACTGAGTGCAGGTCTGAGGTGGGGAGGGGCAGGGAGACCAGCTGGGTAATGCATGTGGGTTGCTGCACCCTGGGGCAGAGGGGGATGGAGGAGTCAGGGCAGAGGGCCACTGCCCAGGCAGATGGGGGCAGGTGGAAGGCCATGTTCAAGGTCCCTACAGCCCTACACCTGTGCGGCACTGCACAGACCCACGAGTTGATGCCCAGAACATGTCATGCCAAGGGAAGAAGGGAACCTGGGCCCTTGGACACCGAGGGGACTTTGGGGGCTGCCTAGGACAGTCTCCCACCCAAGAAAGATATCTGATAGAAGACCATGTGCCTAAGCTTGAATGCTGCCAGGAACAAAGAACTTACCAGCTACCATCCCGGCTCTACTAACATCCGCCTTCGAGCCTGCGTCTCACTCCTCTTTCAGCTCATGGTATTGGAGTGTCCATTGGAAGGCAGCATATTAGTAGCTTCTGCCTGGGGGCCCCCTCCCTGCCACTAATAGCCAGTCCCTGGACACCTCAGAGCCGAGAGGAGGAAAACTGGGCAATCAGTAAAAAATAAGGGACCCTTCCAAAATGTTTGCCAGTGGCCCAGACACTCAATTCACCCTGTTTTCTGGTAAGTCTGTTTTGCCCCAGGACTGCGGGCAGCATTATGTTTTCTTTTGTGTGATTATTCTTTTTTAGATTGTGTTTTAAAGCCGAATATGGCATATGTGAAAATATCAACTACAAAAGCTTGTTAGTCCAGACGTATAAATATTCCAGATCAGAAGGGACGTTTGACTCCCCAGTGAATTGCAATGTGTAAGGTTTGTAAAGTCAAGCATTTAGAAATCTGTCTTTAAAATTTAAATATTTAGATTGGGTCTCTAGGACACAAAAGGGAACGCCTGTTTCTCGAGCTTGCTTAATTTGATTTTTTTTCTCCCTTTTGGTAGCAGAGTTGTTTTTCAAAGCCCCATTCCTTGAATGTTCCCTATAGGAGGAATATAATTAAACTCCACCGCCCCCCCCCTTCTGTCCCCCTGCTGGGACCAAACAGGGGCCACAGCCATAGGGGAAAGAACCCTTATTATAAAGACAGAAGAGACTCGATTGCCCTCTGGTTGTGAACAAGAAGCTTGAGAAAGCCACCCAGGCTCTTTCTGCAATGGGCTTAGTCTCCAGGACATTTTAATTAGTAGTTTAAGACTGGAAAGGAGAGGATAAGCTTCTCACCTCTTTAGCTATGGGCGAGAACTTCAACTTGGTAACTGTTCAAGTGGCTGAGAAGCAGAGAGTTCCCAGTGTTGGGGGTGGGTGGAGTATCTTTTAAAAGAACAAAGTTTTTCATGAAAATGGCATATGCACCCTGGCCTCCCATCAGTCCCTGCATTTGGGGTCCCAATCTGTAAAGGCAGTTCTCATCCTCAGCAGGGGCAAGCACTGCCTCACTCTGGGACATTTAGCTGGTACTGGGGTACAGAAGCTCATTCTGAGAGAGGGGCTCCCGCTCACACCTGGACCAAACCTGACCTTCTCTCTGACCAAGGAGCATGTCGGCCAAGCAGGAAGCCTGGAGAAAGCCTGGGCGGGCCCCCAGAGGTCTGGGTGCTTGTTCTACCAGGGCCAGTCCAGCGCACTGGGGTCCGAGCTGACACTCACTGGTGTCAGCGTGACATGGATCACTGACATAATCTCTTCATTCCTTTGTTTTACTGTCTGAACACTGGGGATAGCATCATTATGCTACTCATAAGGCTGTCACAGGATTAAGACACATGCAGTGTTTAGAATAGAACCAGCCTTACATGCACATGGCCACCACCGTCTCCTCTGGGCCTCAGTTTCCTTATTGGACTAGACCTCCTCTCTGCTGGTAACAAGGATGAAGATGATAATGAAAATTAAATGTTTATATACTGACCCTAAACTAAGTACTTTACATGCAAAAGCTAGCTCAGTCCTTACAGAAACCTCATAAAGTAGGGGCTGTCACCATCCCCATTTGACTGGGGGAGGAGAGGCTGTATTAGTCGGGGATGTCCAGAAGAATGGAACCAAGAAGGGAGAGAGGGAAATTTATTTTAAGGAGTTGGCTCACATGTGTGTGGAGGCTGCAAGTCTGAAATCTGCTGGGCAGGTCAGCAGTGTGGAAACTCGGGCAGGAGTTGATGACTGAAGTCTTGGGGCAAAATTATTTCCTCTCCAGGAAACCTTTCAGGGCCTTCAACTGATTGGATGAGGCCCACCCATATTATCGATGGTAATCTCCTTTCTTAAAATCGACCACTCATAGACCTTCATTCCCAGCAACACCGAGATTAGTATTTGATGAAGAAACTGGATAGTATAGCCTAACCCAGTTGACACAAAGACTAACCATGGCAGAGGCGTTGAGAAGATAACTTGGGAGGACAAGGTGGTACTTTAGGCCAGGGCCTGGCACGGACTGGCATCACACCTGTGACGCCTTAGTTTTTGTGCTTGTGATATTCTGCAATTCTGTGTTCTGATGCGGTTCCTCAGTGCTGTGAGGTCCCTGCCTGACTGACTGGCTACAACATTTCTACAAAGGGGGGCTTCTGGAGTGGAGGGCTGGAAGCTGTGTCCATACTTCACCTTCACAGCACTGAGAATGCCACTTGTCCAGGAGGTCACAGCAGCCCAGTCCTCCCCACAGTGCATACCATTGGCCACCTTTACCGAGCCTAGCTATGACCTGTCATCTTGGCTCTTGGACTGAGGATGATGCGTTTTCCTGGAAGTTTCTGGGTTTGTTGTGTGTTTTTCACAGTCCCTCCTCTAAGGATATGAATTCTCCTTCTTGGAAGCCCACATGGTACAAGATGAACAGCACATAGGTAGCCCTTCCCCTGATGCCCCTATGTCCCTGTTTAACCCACTAGGACAAGAATCTTCCTGAAATAGAGACCTCATGCCCCATGACTACTTTTCTACCTTAGCAGACACCCTTCTTGGGCTTTTCTCACTTTCTTTCTCTTTCCTTCTTTCTTTCTTTCTTTCTTTCTTTTCTTTCTTTCTTTTCTTTCTTTTTCTTTTTTTCTTTCTTTTCTTTCTTTCTTGAGATAATAGTTTTGCTATGTCACCCAATTCTTTCTTTTCTTTTCTTTTCTTTCTTTTTCTTTTTTTCTTTCTTTTCTTTCTTTCTTGAGATAAGAGTTTTGCTATGTCACCCAAGCTGAAATGCAGTGGTGCAAACCTCCAACTCTGAATTTAAGCAATCTGTCTTACTCTGTTGCCCAGGCTAGAATGCCATTGCATCAGCCCAGCTCACAGCAACCTCAACCTCCTGGGTTCAAGGGATCCTCCTATGTCAACCTCCAGAGTACTTGGGAAACAGGTGCCCTCCATGACACTTTGCTAATTTTTCTTATTTTTTATAGAGATGAGGTCTCACTATGTTGACTTGGCTGGTCTTAAACTCTTGGCCTCAAGTGATCTGCCTGCCTCAGCATTCCAAAGTTCTGGGATTATAAGCATGAGCCACTGTGTTGGCCTTTTCTCAGTTTTATTTGTGAATGGTCTTGTCTTGTTCCTTGCAGAAAGTTCTTCAACCCTTGCAGGCTTCCTCTTTGGGTTCCATCTCTCTGGAATGTTCTACTAGTTGCATTTCTTTGTAGTTTATTTTTGCCATGTTCACTGTTAAAGAATATTCAACGTGCATTTGAGACATTTATTTGTCTTGCCTAATTGTCCCCAGCCCCTGCCCCCTGTGGGTCACTGGTGCTGCCTCTGCAGAGGGCCGTCACTGTCCTCCCACTCCCGGGGCCCTGTGGAGCATAGACTTGATGCTCACCCTAGGCAGCTATTTTTCTTTCAGTTGAGAAAAGTCCTAGGGAAATGGGTGTCCTGAGGCTGTACAAGTGCTCCCTGCCTTCCACCCAGGAGACATACTTCAGACAACCTGAGATTCTATAACAGAATCAAATAACATATCAAATTCCTTTATCTACCTTTTCCTGTCCAAGGCCCAGGCTCATCATAGGCCCATATGCAAATCAAGGGCGGAGAGCAGCCAGGGGTATTTCCATCTCTGCAGGAACTGCTACAAAGTTGTCGTAGATGCTTGGGACCCACACCAGGAGATTCCGATTTAGTCTAGAGAGAGGCCTGGGCTTCCTAAATGCCACCGGGGGAGTCTAAGATAGGTCAGGGTGAAGAAACATGGCCATAGGCCCATGAGGGGTAGATGCAAACCTACCTAGTGACCTTGGGTTGCATTGTCAATGGCAGGACTGACTCCGTGAGTACTCTGCAAAATTGCTGGAGCCCTTGTTTGCTTTTTAGAAAAGTCAGATTCTCAGGAAGTAGTGGGGTGTATGTGATCATACTGTGGTCAGATCCAGCACATCCAGAGAACAAAAAAAGAATAAACAGAAACAAATCTCTGGCAAGCCCCACGAGATGATTGCTCTGGTGACACCAAGCATATTTGAAAGCACCTCATAGAATTATACCAAACCCAGGCCTAAGAGGTCGCCTGGTCTGTTCCTCAACTCTAGGAGTGTGAGGGACTATTTTTGCCTCTTACATACAAGACCACTGAAGCCCAGGGGGTTCCATCACAGACCCATGCTTTACCTCAGAATTAGGAGAAAGGGTTTCTGGCTGTGGGGATGGGGCGGAAGAGTCTCTCTCTCCTGTCACCTTCCTCTGAAAATCTCATCTGGTGATTCCCTAGCCTGGCTGCAAATTAGAAATTTGTAGACCTGAAAGATGCTAACGATGGTTACCACCACTACTACCATCATAACAGTAAATATTTATGGAGCACTATAATTATTCATAATCATTTTTATGTGTTAAATAAATCTGACCCAACTCCACAAAGAAACAGGCCCTGCTGACCGAGAGTATTGGGTAAATTGAAAGTCTCCTAGAGTTTTCTAATGGAAATATCCCACATTCCATAAAACTCATGGCATTCGGGGTTTGTTTCCGGGCTTGATTCACTGTGGGCCACTTGCGCGATTTTGGGGAGTGTCATCCATCTTCTCAGGGCTCACGCTGTGACCTTGGCTGAGTGTAATTCCCTGGCGTCTGTGCTGTCAGTGTGAAGGCCTCCTACAGGAATGCCTTGGTTCCAGCCTGCTTTCATCAAGCAGGGATCCTTTGGGATCAAATATTCAGCATCAAGTAATATTGATAATAATTATAATAGAAGCAATAAGAATTACCATTCATTGAACACTTACAAGCATTGTGCTTGGTGCTCAGCCAGGCAATTTTAATAACCAATTTTCTATTTTCCACCATTTTAAAGATTAAAATGAAATTGAAACTCAGAGAGTAAGTGACTAGCTCAAAGTGGAGAGGCTGTATTTGAATCCAGACCTGCTGGCTCTAAGGTCCCTTGGTGTTATCTGGGGGAATGACCGCTGGGCCTGTGGGAGATGCTTCTATGAGAACAAAGGGGAATGGCACATATTTCCATACACAGTGACTTCTGTTTTGGCACCACTGTGGTTAGCCAGGTCTCCATCAGGATGTTGGGAAGTCCCCAAAGTCATTTATTCCCCCTCCCCAGGGGACCCCTCCTTGTCTGCTGTCCCTAAATCCCTAAGGACATTAGCAGAATAAATGGCATTTTTCACTTGCATCCTTGGTTTATAGCAACTGAGAAATCCTAGGAAGTCAAGATGGTCCATGTTTACCATAAAAAAAAACCGAATTTACTTCAATAACCACTAAACAGATCAAACAACATAAAAATAAATAGCCAAGGAAAGAAAAAACCCTAAGCCAAGAAATAAACTGTTTCTATTTGCTTAACATTTGACAAATTTACATTCTCCCTGTCTGCCCTTGGGTGCCTTAAAATAAAATTCTATCAATATTTCCATGTAACACTGGGTCTTTTTCTATGCAAAATCCGCCCTATCAGGTATTCCTTTATTCATTCTGTCCCTTGGGTTTCAGACCGACAGTTTCTTCCCCTCGGGAATAATTCATATGTCAAACCTGTCAATTTTCACTGTATCTAGTAGCATTTTTTTCCTTTCCCCTCAAATTTTAGCTTAAAGCCCACTTAATAAGGCCTGTGGGTGTCCTTCTCAAGCTCATGAGATTTCTGGTGATATAGGCTGTAATTTAGCAAAACAAACCATGCCCATGGCTGGCATCTAAACAGGATCCTGGTAAATTTCCATACTTGCTTTTCTTTTCTAAAGGTATGACCTTCACTGAAAGAAACATCGCTGGGCCTCCAAGTGTCATTTCCTGTGTAAAATTTCAAAGCCTTTGGAGGCGCCAGGCAGGTTTCCTTCACCTGAACCCACTGAAACGGGAGTGGTCCGTGGGTCAATCCATCCCTGCTGCCCCGTCTGGGGTGCACACCTCCAGAAGCCAGCACCTCTCTGTTGTCTAACTCTGGCCATCAGTGGCCTCTCCCTCCTTGGCTGGGAGAACCAATGACCAAGGAAAACACAGTTTTTCCTGCTTGGAATTTACCTTTCTTAGTCATTTGCAGAAAGCTGGGAGCCAGCCACCTCAGCAGGACCTTCCTATCCTGTGCCCTCCTCTCATCCTTCTCAGAGGTGGGATGACCCACTTCTGCGTGTTGGCCCCAGGCAAGCCCAGCTGTTGGCACCCCGAGCACAGTGTCCTCTTTGTCATCCACTCACGTGGCAGGTGCTCAGTGTTAGCTGAATGAATGAAAGTTAAAGTTGAAATAAACTGAGAGATCCGTTAATCTCATCCTTCTATTTTGTATATGAGGAAGCTGGAGCAAAGGACATGACCCTGATCACACTGTGTTTGGGTGAGTTTCCTGACTCCCAGACCCACGCTTGTTTTCCATGTCATCCTCTCTAACCGTGCCCTTTCTCCTACACCCCCATTTTTTAGAGTAGGGAGAGTCTGCATTTGCAGTGAGCAAGCAACCCCCGGGGCCACCCCTGACACACCAGCTGGACACCTTCCCCAGTGTCTCTGTTTCTGTTCTAGATGAGCGAAGTGTCTGTCTTACCCATATAGGCCTCCTCTGCCTCCCCCTTGTAATTTCTACAAATAGCCTGTTTTCTAAGCCTGGCCTGGCATTCTTTGAAGGGTCCTCAAGACCCTGTGGCTTCCTGTCCTCCACTGAGCTTCGCTCTCTATACCAGCTTGGGGGGTGGTGCATGCCCTCAGCAAGATGTACCCTCCTCCCACCCTTTTAGCACAGACATGGACATTTCTTACACAAGCAGTGTTCCACAACCTTTTTTTAGTTATAAAAGCTGAAACAAAAATACTGATGGGGACGGTGCCTGTGGCTCAGTGGGTAGGGTGCCGGCCCCATATACCAAGGGTGGAGGGTTGGAACCTGGCCCCAGCCAAACTGCAATGAAAAATACCCAGACGTTGTGACGGGCGCCTGTAGTCCCAGCTACTTGGGAGGCTGAGGCAAGAGAATCCCCTAAGCCCAGGAGTTGGAGGTTGCTGTGAGCTGTGATGCCACAGCACTCTACCAAGGACGATAAGTGAGACTCTGTCTCTAAAAAAAATAAATAAAAAGAATAAAAATACTGATGGTATAATAAGAACCTTTAAGAGGATGACAGTCATCAGTAATGAAACTAAGCAAATCAATGTAAAGATAGGCTGATGGAGCACAACTATTAGTGTCCCGAATATTAAATTAGCTGACCAGTGGACATTCGCTGTGCTGTAGAAAGGGTAAAACACAAATGGCTTTTTTTCCTTTGTGTGTAGTCACCAAGACCCAGGACCGCACAGAGATTCACATCGAATTATTTGCCTGTTGCTTGTCCCGGACGACCACCTTCATATTGCACAGTTTAGGGTAAGAGACAGCCCACCTCTAGCTGGAGGGCAGGGATGCTCTCGCCTGTTACTTTGGCACCAAGCTGTGTTTCTTCTGAAAGGCATTAAAATGGAGAGAAAGCAACCACTGGCCACTCACTGGGATTGTTCTCGAGGATTCCAAACAGATCATAAGTAATTCAATGAGTCACTCACAAAGGAACTGGCCCTGTGAGTGTGTGGCTGAAGCCTTCAGGCAAACCAACGGTAATCAGGACCACCAAAATGACGAGCAAACTCTTATTAGGAGATGTCTTTTTTTTTTTTTTCCTAAATGCCATATATACAATTTTTATTGGAGCATGATGACAGACAGTGAATAACTTAACATAAATTTACATAACACAATACGGCTGTTAATTTATGATCATATTAAAATACAAAGTTTTGTAGTTTGAAGCATTAAAAAGTCTTAATCTTCTGAAACTTTCCCTCCTGTTTGCTATTTGCTGCTTACCTACTTAGGGTTGCCAGATAAAATACAGGTGTCTGGTTAAATTTAAATGTCAGATAAACAATAACTAATTTGGGGAGTATATCTTTGCAATGTTTGGGACACACTTATACTAAAAAATTAGTCATTGTCTATCTGAAATTCCCATTAGCCTGTGTTTATATTTTGGTTTGACAAATCAGGCAACTCTATACTTAACTTCATAAACAGCTTAACCCCTCCTGGTTCTTTGCTGGCAGGGCGGAGCGGGCTTCTTTCATAGGGAATGAAAGTGCAGTGGGTTCTCAACCTGTGGGTCGCGACCCCTTTGGGGGTCAAACGACCCTTTCACAGGGGTCGTCTAAATACATCCTGCGTATCAGATATTTACATTGCGATTCATGACAGTAGCAAAATTACAGTTATGAAGTAGCAACGAAAATGATTTTATGGTTGGGGGTCACCACAATGTGAGGAACTGTATTAAAGTTGGCGGCATTAGGAAGGTTGAGAACCACTGCACTAGTGGGATGTCAGCATCTTTGTGCTTTCAGGGAGGCTGGCTTTCCCAGGGACACTAACAGTGAAAGGGACCAGGTTATGTGCTAATGTAAAAGGGGAGACTAAGCACGCAGCACACGGGGGCTTTCTCGGCAGCGTGGCTGTTTTTCAGACTTTTTGGACTACAACCCCCTCACCAGAAATGTAATTTACAACTCAATCCCATACACACAGCCCTATGCATGAAATAAAAGTTTTATGAAACCACAACATGTCGCCTTCCGTGTGCAATCTGCTCTCTTTCCTGTTCAGCCTATTTCATGCCTTTAAATGCTGCTCTTAACCCCCTAAATTGAATCCATTCCCCCTAAGGGATCACAGCCCACATGTTGAAAAACACTGGGTTAGAAGGTTATAGTTTAGGAAACGGAAGGAGGATTTTTTTCTTTTCTAATCCACTTTATAAATGAGGAAACATAGCAGATTTGTTAAGAGCCTTTCCGGGTCCCTTTTTGCTCATTTATGAGCAAAGTAGGAATAATACTGAGGTCCCCCAACTCCCAAGGTGGTGTTTTTGGTTTCATTCCACCAGTTTTTCTGGTATCCGTCTTCCTGGTCTCCCAAGTCATAAAACATATTCTGGGATCCACATGTATTTGTTTTATTTTATATAATTGTATTACTTATATACTTATCACTTCAAATCCTTCTCAAATTTCCAAGCTCTGTATCATATCTGATCTGAACAAATGATATCCTTGCTTATGGTATCCACTTGACCTGTATCAGTGTTCAAACTAATTCATCTTGGTCTGTACCCTTTGACCTTCAGCAACTTACCGATTGACTTATCCCAACCCCTGACCTTGTCCCACTATTTTGGTGCCTCAGGAGATCTTGGTAATGAATATTCCACATGTGCTCAGTCAGTGACATAAGAGAAAAATAGTAGTACAACTATGACTTGGTATCATTTGTTCTCCCTGGTCTATGAAGTAGTAGGGCATCTATTGTAAATATTACTTCGAGAGTTGAAGAAACAGAGGCTCAGAGAGGTTAAGTGTTTTTCCTCAGGGTCACACAGCAAATACAGCCTTGGGTCTTCCTGCTCTTTCTCTTATGTCTGTCATCAGGACACAGGGGCTGCTGAGCCGAGACAAGTAAACTGGCCAGAAAAACACCAACCCAAGAGAGCTCTGTGTATGCTGTGTATTTTTCTCAAATACTTAGTCTATAGTTTCAAACCACATACAGAACTTTCTGGAATCTCATCATTGTTTGATTTACTATCCTCTGAATCCTCCCTATTCATTCCACACACATTTTTTTTGCTGGTTATGATAGACAAGTTCCAAAGAAATCCACTGTGCCCAGAGCCCCTTGCCCACCCCTCCACAGTTCATCCGGGCTTGCAGAATCCATATTCAGGGGTTCCTCGTAATATTTTTATTAATTCAGTAGTCAATCAATTTACACAGAGAAGTGGGCTTGGTGCTCTCCTTCCATCTGGGGCATGCATGTTTCTGTTGGTCCTTCCTGGGCTCAGCTGCTTCTACCTAAGCTGCCAGTGAAGCAAATGGTTCTTTCTGTCCACCCCCCCACCCCCAGGGACTCTGACCCAGGAGCTGGCAACCCACTCCTTGGGGAGGGCCGGGTGACCGTGCTCAGAGGAGGGTCGCACATGGCATCTGCAGGTGCCCTGGCCCTCAGCCACTGCATCTCCCCTACCTGGTCTGAGGCAGCTGATGGCCAAGAGACAGACTCTGGGGCCCAGCCACCTACCTCAGAGCCAGTCTGGCTCCTTCCCCAGCAGGTGACCGTGGGCCGCTATGAGCATCCTCCCTAGGCCACATTAACAAGAGGGGATTACTAAAAGTTTCTGCATGTTAGGTTAAGGGCTGATTAAACAGGAAAGCATATATAAAGTAGTCAGGACACAGCCCACCACCTATTTATTCTTTTCTGTTTTGTTATTGTTGTTTCAGATCTTGCAGACCTTTCTATTATTCCCATTTACAGAGCCATCTCAGAAAGTTTAGCCGTGATATGACCCACCATGTCCTACCAGGGTGCCTCTGCTCCCCAGGGGCTCAGCATGTGCTCTGCCCCCCTTCTCCCCTCCCTGGCCCCCATTAGCCAGGGTCCCTTCCCTGCCATTCCTGGGTTGCTCCCTCCTTTTGAGCCCAGAAGTTTTATTACTTTTCTACCCCTCTAACCAAACTCACATTTTTGGGTTTTGGGCGGTTTTTGGCTTAAAATAACAGAGATTTATTATCTTATAGTCTTAGAGGTCAGAAGTCAAAAATGAGTTGACAAAGCCTCTTTCCTTCCATAATTCCTTCCATATCCCACAAAAAAAGGGATAATTGGTTTCTTTGCATTTTTTAGCTTCCAGAGGCCACCTGCTTTCCTTGGCTCATGGCCTCTTCCTCCACCAGTGAAGCCAGCAGCTAACATCTTTAAATTTCTCTCTCACTCTCAAATCTCTGCTTGCTTCTATCATTCCATTTCCTTCTTATATCTTCCCCTTATAGAGACCCTTGTGATTACTTTGGGCACACTCAGAAAACCCAGGGTAAGCACTTATCTCAAGATTTTAGCTTAATCACACCTGAAAAAACATTTATTATGTAAGAAAACACATGCACTAATCTGAGGATTAAGACTGGACATCTTTGAGGAGTCATTATTCTGTCTGCCATATTAACTTTGACTTTTCTCCCAAGTGTTAAATCTATAAAAATTGCTCAATGTTCTGTTTCTAAAAAGTTCAAACTCTACTTAAAAATATTCAAAAATGTAATTACCTCTCAACTCACACTCAAGAATCCTACTCCCTCATTTTCAAGTGATCTCACATAACCGTTTTCCTAGTCATCCCAACTAGGGATGTGAAAGGGTAGCATGGTGTACCAGAATGTGGACACTAGGGAAAACTGCTTGGATTCAAATCCTGGCTTCACTATTGGGATAATACTTAGCCAAGCTTCATTAAGAACAACACATCTCAGATATTCATCTAAATACAAACATAATAGTTGTATCTATATAATAGATCCCTTTCAAGGACGAACTAAGATAATTCATGAAAGGTACAAGTCACCTAATAAGTGCTTAATAAATGTTAACTAGTTCCCTCATCTATGTGGCACATTTCTTAATCTGATCGAAGTCATCTATGAAAAGCCCACATTTAATATTATACTAATGGAATAAGACTGAAAGCTTTCCCACTTAGAACCGGAAACAAAAAGGTTGTCCTCTATTACCACTACTATTTAACATTGTTCTAGCCAATATAATCAGGCAGGAGAAGGAAATAAAGGGCATCCAAATGAGTGCAGAGGAGGTCAAACTATCGCTCTTTGCCAATGATATGATCTTATATTTAGAGAACCCCAAAGACTCAACCACAAGACTTCTGGAAGTGATCAGAAAATACAGCCACGTATCAGGATATAAAATCAATGTCCACAAGTCAGTTGCTTTTGTATATGCCAATAACAGCCAAAATGAGAAGCAAATCAGGTACTTAAGTCCCTTCACAGTAGTTCAAAAAAAAGGAAATACTCAGGAATATACATAACAACCCCCCCGCCAAGAACAGAAATAGCAGAAGATATTAACAAGAAGAATAAACATTGTGAAAATGTTTATGCTACCCAAAGCAATCTACAGGTTCAATGCAATCCCTTTAAAATGCCATCATCATACTTTCAAGAGTTTGAAAAAATAATTCTTCATTTTATATGGAACCAGAAGAAACACTATATAGTCAAGGCAATTCTTAGTAATAAAAACAAAGCCAAGGGTATCACCCTACTAGACTTTTGACTATACTACAAGGCCATAGTGATCAAAACAGTATGGTATTAGAACAAAAAAAGAGACATCGACATTTGGAACTGAATAGAAAATGATGAGATGAAACTAATTGCATACAGTCACCTGATATTTGATAAATCAAACATGAACATACACTGGGGAAAAGAATCTCTATTCAATAAATGGGTCTGGGAGTAGATAACCACATGTAAAAGACTGAAACTTGACCTACATCTCTCACCACTTACAAAAATTGATTCCAGATGATAAAAGATTTAAATATAAGGCATGAAGCAATAAAAATCCTCAAAGAAAGTGTGGGGAAAACACTTGAAGATAAAGACCTGGAGAAAGATTTAATGAAGAAGACTTCCTTGGCAATTGCAACAAGAACAAAAATGAACAAATGGGACTTAATTAAGCTGAATAGTTTCTGTACAGCTGAGGAAACAACAACCAAAGCAAACAGATAGCTTTCAGAATTGGAAAAGATAGTTGCATATTATGAATCAGACAAAAGCTTGATAACTAGGATCTATAGAGAACTCAAATTAATCAACAACCCCCCCCCCCACAATAATCCCATATATCACTGGGCAAGAGACAAATAGAACCTTCTCTAAAGAAAACAGGCAAATGGCTAACAAATATATAAAAAAAGGCTCATCGTCCCTAATCATCAGAGAAATGTAAATCAAAACTACCCTGAAATAATATCGCCTAACCCCAGTGAGAATGACCCACATCACAAAGTCTCAAAGCTGCAGATGCTGGCATGGAGGTGGAGAGAAGGAAACACCTTTACGGTTCTGGTGGGACTGCAAACTAATACAACCTTTTTTGGAAGGAAGTATGGAGAACCCTCAAAGAACTCATATTAAACCTCCCATTTGATCCTGCAGTCCCATTACTGGGCACCTACCCAAAAGAAAGAAAAAATCCTTTTATCATAAGGCCATTTGCACTAGATTATTTATCACAGCTCAATTTATAATCACCAAAATGTGGAAACAGCCTAAATGCCCACCAACTCAGGAATGGATTAACAAGCTATGGTATATGTATACCATGGAATACTATTCAGCCATTAAAAAAGATGGAGACTTTACATCTTTTGTATTAACCTGGATGGAGGTGGAACGCATTCTTTTTGGTAAAGCATCACAAGAATGGAAAAGTGGGACCCCAATGTACTCAGTTCTAATGTAAACGCAGTAGATGAGCTAATACAAGGGGTGGAATAGGGGAATGGGGGAGCTGGGGGGGATGGGGGTCATGGTGTATGGCACACCTCTTAGAGACAGGACAAAATTATAAGGAGGGACTTTAACAAATGCAGTCAGTGTAACCTAATTGTACCCTCAATGAATCCCAAACAACAAAAAAAAATTTTTAGTTAATTAATTAATTAATTTTTAATTTCAGATTAATAGGAAGGTACAAATCATTAGGTTATAATGTTTGCGTTTATTTGGTAAGGTCCTTGTTGTGGTTGTGTCCTGCACCCAGGAGGTGTGCCATATACTCCTCCTTACTTATGCCCATTAGGTGGGGACACACTGATCCCCCTCCCTCCTCCCCTCTACCCCCTTCTCATCCCTCTCCCCCCAACTTGAATTGAATTGAGTCTTTCCCTTGTGTGGACATGTATTAGTTCATCAACTGGCTTCATGTCGGTATTGAGTACAGCGGATACTTGCTTTTCCATTCTTAGTGATACTTTACTAAGAAGAATGTGCATGGAAGATTTTGGAATAACAAACTTGGGTTGCTGTAAAGCAGCACTGGGGTTTTAGTTTGTTAAGCAAGCCTAGGCTGTTTTGACTGATACGAACTCACATTTTTGATCCCCATTTCCCTGGATGCTATTTTCTCCTAAGAACCAATATGATAATGATCAAATTATAAGGATCTCAGGGATCCAGAGATTGTTGGTGGATTCCAGAAACCAAGACCCAGATGCCCTCCCCTAGGCTTCTACTGCCCATCCTGCTGACCACCCCAGGAACAAGGGACTAGCCTCTTCCTAAAGCCAGACCTTCCAGTTCACATGTCTGGACCAGACCAATGCCCTTCCTTTAATTCATCTGCCTGTGGCTTCTACCCACAGCTTCAAACTGGGACCACACAGAATTATAAGCCTTTAAAAAGTTGGGGACACTAACTCATCTGGCTTCTACAAGTTTTCCTGTGTGGCCGAGTTTTGAAGTCCCTGCCCATCCACATCCCCCTCCAGTGTGACTGTGTCCCTCTAGAGCAGCGGTTCTGAACCTGTGGGTCGCGACCCCTTTGGGGGTCAAACAACCCTTTCACAGGGGTCACCTAAAACCATCACATACACCCCGCACAAATACAGGTGTATGAAAATAATTTTATAGTTGGGGGTCACCACAATATGAGGAACTGTATTAAAGGGTCACGGCATTAGGAAGGTTGAGAACTACTGCTCTAGAGGGTGACACACCCAAGTGGCAGCAGACCCCCTGGCTGGTGGTGTGAAGTACACTGGTTGCTTCTGTAATATATGCTTCCAAAGTCCAGAGTGGCCTCATTAATAACCCATTATTGAGTTGTCATCCCTGGATTTATCTCAATTTATCTCAATTATTGTAACCCTAGAGTAGAGTGATAAGCCCTATGTGTTTAAAATATGCTGGATGAAGGCGGTGCCTGTGGCTCAATGAGTAGGGCGCCGGCCCCATATACCAAGCGTGATGGGTTTGAACCCGGCCCCAGCCAAACTACAAACAAAAAATAGCTCAACGTGGTGAGTGCCTGTAGTCCCAGCTACTCGGGAAGCTGAGGCAAGAGAATTGCTTAAGCCCAAGAGTTGAAGATTGCTGTGAGCTGTGACACCATAGCACTCTACCCAGGGCGACAAAGTGAGACTCTGTCTCAAAAAAAAAAAAATTAAAATATGCTGGATGAAAAGGGTATTCCTTTTATTTGTTCAAAAAAAGTAATTCCTTTGAAGTAATTCTGAAGTTTGGTGAACAAGTTCTTACTTTACACTCCTAAAATCTTTTCTTCAAAACATATTTATTTCTTTATTTTTGAGACAGAGTTTCACGTGGTCGCCCTTGGTAGAGTGCCATAGCAACATAGTTCACAGCAAACTCAAACTCTTGGGCTCAAGTGATCCTCTTGCCTCAGCCTCCCCAGTAGCTGGGACTATAGGTGCCTGCCACAACACCTGGCTATTGTTAGAGACAGGCTCACACTCTAGTTCAGGGTGTTCTCGAATTCCTGGCCACAAGCAATCCACCTGCCTCACCTTCCCAGAGTGCTAGGATTACAGGTGTGAGCCAACTCACCCAGCCCCCTGAAATACATTTATTGATGGGCTTAATCTGCCTCCCCCACCAGACTAGAAACTCTACATAGCCCATTCTGCTGTCCCCAGTGCCCAGCACGGGACCTGGAGGATCATAGACACCCTCAGAGTCAAGTAGAGGGGCTGCTGTTACAGATCATGAGCCCACTTCCATCCAGCTCCATCCCCTTCCCTGACTGTGCCAGACAATCAAGGGTCCCAGGACTGAGGTCTCAGGTGAGTAGCATCTGAGACCCTGTTCCCAGCTTGGCTTCATGGCAGAGTTTCATCTCCAGGAGTGGATGAGCTACTAAGTGAGCATTTGGTGAGCACCTTCAAGGAGAACCCTGATCGAAGCGCTGATCAGCCAACCAGGGCCATCGTCCATCTGAACAGGCCAGCCAGAGAGGAGGAACCCAGTAGAACAGACACGGGCCATGGAAGTTGGTAGCAGCAGAGGTGGAGAACATTCACCAAGTTCTCTCTGTACATCAACATCATTCTAAAGGCCTTCCACGAGCCATGCTTTTTGCTGTCTACAACTTTATGGGGCAGGACTAGTGTTATCCCATTTTACTGGCTGAGAAACTGAGGCTGCCAAAGTTAAGCTGACTAAAGCCACACAGTTGGTAAGTAGTGAAACCCAAATTCAAACTCAGGCAATCTGACTCCCGTATCCTTTTAACCACTCTGTGACATTTGGCGAGACTCGGTATGCAGTTCCAGAGCTGTGAGCTTGGGCAATGACCTGAATGCTTATAGCCGCGAGTCAACTCTCAGTGACTGTCTCTCGTGGGATTTCTGGTCCTTAACTGCACCCTGGAGTGACCTTGATGCTGGAGCCACCCAGCCTGGGCACTTGGGATATTCACAAAATCCTTGGGGACTCCCGGGAGCAGCTGAGACTGAGAACCCCTGAAAACTGAGACACGAGAGGAAGCTGCTCTCGCCTGCCACACCAGAGCCCAGGGTTCCCAGGGAGCCTAGAGCTAGGGCCTTATTTCTGTTCTCCCAAGCAAGACTGGGATTCCAAATCTGCACATACTGCTCAGGGGGCTGGGATGGATCAGGCCGGCGTGAGTGCGCTCTGTCTGGGACTGACAGGCAGTTCTGGTGGTCCAACTCATGTGGCCATTATCCTTGCAGGGGTGCCGCAGGAGCCTCCCTCATTGCCACGCATGTCCAGTCTCACCCTGGGGTTTCCAGCTTCACTCGCCATAAATCAGTTGTCAGGGCCCCTGAGCCTAAAACACTCATCTAATTATAAAACACATGTTTGATTATAATGGAATCCTCCCACTAAGACTACTCATCAGAAAGAAAAGTAATTCACTGGGATATTAAGAGCTTTCTAAAATTAGTTCCAGACGTTTTTGCCTTAAATCTGTATGAGGATTGCCCTATTTTTAATTTACTTTAAAAAATACGTTAGGATGCTAAGTAATTGGGGACCCTGAAGATTACAGAAGATTGAACAGGCACTTGCCTTGGCCTAAAAGACTTTAGGGGCACGGGGCAGTGGCACCACCATAAGGAAATGGTGTTTTTCCATGAGGCAGATTATCAACCTGCAACTCCAGCCCTACCTACTCTTTGTATAAGTGCTGGGAAAGAATCCTCTTTTCTTAGCTCATTGGGAAAAACATCACAGCATTCTATGGGCTGGGCCAAAGTGAGTGGACATCAAAATAACCTCATGGAGGGATGGTCCAGCCCAAAGAGGCCTGGGCCAGTGGGATGCCAGGGGACAGGGTTCAGAAGGAGGCAGCCCACAAGCTGAGCGCAGCTGCAGAGGTTTTCTTTGGCTGTTTAAACTTGAATTAACGGCCAAAATTTAAAAAACCAGGAGCATTCCACAAAAATCTAGATTACAGATTTTCTTGCTGGAAACTCAGGCCACCCTGAGCCCATCTCCACCAGCAGCCCCCAGCCATGTACCTGCCTCCACTTACCCTGAGTACATCCACTCCCAGGTCAGGGCCTAGATGCACTTCTGTGTCACACTTGTGCCCTTCTGACCACTGACTCACACAGCCACGGTGCCTGCCCAGCCCTGGTCCTTTTGGGTTTGTTCCCTGGCCTCACCTCCCTCTGTTGAGCCTGACTCGGACCAGCCCCGGGCTCCCTGCTTCTGCCCCGATATCCTGGGGCTGTTCCTTCCAGCCACCCAGGCTGCTGCGGGATAGGGACCCTTGCCTGTTTCAGCTGCCTGAGCGGTCTCAGAAGCTTTGGCTGCCCCTTAGCACAGGTTGTATTGATCCCTGGTGCTTACTTTTTCATGATTCACAAGTGTTCTACCCTCATGGTTCCAGCACACCTGCCACCCTGACTTCAGAGGGCAAAGGGCACAGCCAAGGAAATGGAATAGGCACCCTATGTGGTGGAGGCAGGAGCATTCTTCCCCAGGGTGGTGTGCAGTGGGTGCTGGGTGACTGTCCCTGCTGGTCTGGCCAGCACTGGGGAAGGGAGGTTCCCCTTGCTGTCCATGCCAGGGTAGAACAGTCCCCAAAGCAGGCCCAAGGGAGAGCTTTCAGTGTTCTCTGGGAAAAGAAATGGCATGTTGGGGGTTAATGAACCTTCAGAAGATCCCACTGGGGTCCTCATCCTGCTCTAGGCTGGGCCCATCTCCTCCTGCCCTGCTCTTACAGAAATGAGAACAGCTGGGCACCATGCCATTTTCAGGGAAGTTTCCAAATAGACTCAGGAGTCTGCCGAGACCCTCGGGGGTTGCCATTGGCCCTCAGGTGGTCTCTAAGCAATCGCTCTTTGTCTAAGAAGCAGTCAGCACCAACTGGGGGCAGAGAGAGGGAGAAATCAGACTGGGCAGCAGCCTCCTCACTGGAGTTGGACTGCAAGGGGCGGGGAAGTCGCTGTGTTGTCCAGGGTCGGAGAGTACCACAGATGCCCAAGGAGGCCCGTGGTCCAAGGCTGAGGAAAAGGATACCATATCCGCCCAGGTCCCAAGCAAGGGCTGCGGAATTCTCAGGGTCTTCCTCTCCTTCCTGTGGGGCTCTCCTGCCTTTCTGCCACCTATGATGAGCCCGGCCCTCACCAGCCGCAGTGGCCTGCAGTCAGCATTGTGCCAGGTATGGGGGCACCTATGAGATCTCGGCAAGGGGTTCTCGAAGCCTGGCTATGCAGAGCCCCACAGCATCCGCCGCCTCCCTGGCCCAGGTTAGGAATCCCGCCTAAACTCTCCCCTCCCAGCTCCTTTCTGTTCTAGATTCTCCCGTCCCAAGAGGGCACCACTGGTGTGTTGCTAGCTGGGTTTATGTCCTGCCAAATGAAGGCTCTACCTCTGATTGTTCCCTTGGTCACTCGCCTGCCATGGTCACCCGGCAGCGTGCCGAGCACAAGCTTGCACGTCCTGCTTGATAAGGAAGAGAAAATGATTCCTGTCTCATTCATCTTTGCTTGTCATTGTCGTAGGCTTTAGAACTAGCCAGACTTGGGCTTTCATTCACTTAATGTGATGAGCCCCCTGCATGAAAAAACCCACCAGCCTTAAACTCAAACCCCTCTGAGCCTCAGCTTTCTCAGTTTTATGTGGAACATAAAAATCAGGGACATGGTACAAAGGTCACTCACCCGTGCCCACCCCACATGTTAGTGAACACTCAAGATAGTCGCGGGACTTTCCCATCTATAAACGATGCCATTGGCCCACTCTCCACCCCTCCTCCAGCCAGGTCCCAAACTGGCACCCACATCTCCTGCCCCTCCCTCAGGGCTGGGCTCCAAGGGGCGACCCTGAGGCCACCTGCAAGGGTGAGCCCAGCTGGCAGGCAGCAGCTGTGTCGAGGGTGTGCTGTCCCAGCAAAACGCTCCCCTGTCATAACCCACACACAGGTCCAGTAAGTATGAGCCAGAGACACTAGATCCTGCATGAAAGCTGCTCGCAGCCTGAGTCTCCCAGAGAAGTGGCATCCCTGAGTCTCAGGGTGGCATTAGTGGCTCCTGCTCTGGCCTGGCCAGCCAGCAGCCTCCCAGACCCAATTCCTCTCTGGGGGCGCAGGGCCTTGAGGGATGTTCTGGTGGCTGCTCTGTGCCCCAACTCCACTCCCCACACATTGTGTTTCCTTGTCTTTCTCCTCCTAGGCCCCCCAACCTGGTCTGCCAGAGGTGTGGCTGTGGATTTAACCTCTACCCCTGGCTACCTGGATCCTGCAAAGATCCTGGCCCTGCCCATCGGGCCTCCCTGGTGTTTTCAGAGTCCCCCCTGACCCCAGCCTGCTCCTCTAAGAAGCCTCACCCCTGTGTAGGGGGCACACGGCTCACCACAGAGCACAGTAGACAGGAAGACGAAAGGAGCACGCGATTCCTCACATCCACGCCAAAACAAATTGCCCTAATTAACACTTGCCACTGCCACGATCTACGGGCTGCCACGTGGCTGGGTAGAGAGGCAGAAACCACAGCGTGCTCCAATAAAACAGCAATAAATGGTGCGGTGGGATGGAACTTGTTTCAATTTGGTTCCGAAACCTTGTTTAAGTGCTTTTATTGTTTCTGTATGAAAGAACACAAATACTTTTTGAAAATTGCTTTGGCACAAGCCTCATCTTCTCTGGGAAGTCTTTTTGATCCTCCATCCTCACCCCAGTGGGTAGGTTTGTGGCCCCAGGAGGCCCCGGTGATGTCTCTTCTGTGTTGCCACAGTTATCACGCTTCCCTGTCCCCAAGGGAGTGTCCACCGGGCCTCTCCACCCCTAGAGAATGGGCACCACCCACCCCCACCCCAACCCTGGGACAAACTGGGCTGGGGTGACCGATGTCCCAGTGGAATGATTGTCATGGTCATGAGAGAGGCCATTATAAACATCAGGGGAGTCACCAAGGTTACTAAGGGCACCCTTGTAGGAGAGATGAAATTCTCATTAGAAAGAATCAGTGTTGATTTCTCAAAAACTAATCAATAAATAAAATAAAAGCATAAAGACATGGAAACACATAAACAAAGAATCTTTTTTCATGGGAGGTCGGGAGTGGTGACTGGCCCTCATGTGGCCAGAGTTACCTTTTGATGTTTCACCCTATGTTTGAAGAGCAGCCCCATAGTAGAGGTGAGAAAACCAAAACAGGCACTTAAAGTTGGGCCCAGAGTCAAGACTGGGTGGAAGCCCCCAAGACCCCATGCAGCTTGTCCAGGTGAGAGGCTCTCCACCCCTCCTCTAGCCAGGTCCCAAACTGGCACCCACATCTCCTGCCCCTCACTCGGGGCTGGGCTCCGAGGGGCGACCATGAGACCACCTGCGAGGTGAGCCCAGCTGGCAGGCAGCAGCTGTGTCGAGGGTGTGCTGTCCAGCACAACGCTCCCCTATCATAAACCACACACAGGTCTAGTAAGTATGAGCCAGAGACACCATATCCTGCTTGAAAGCCACCTGCAGCTTTGGAGAGGACATGCCCCTGTGTGAACCCTTCCTGGATGCCCCAGGACTGCAGAGAGCCAGTTTGCCAGCAGATGGGGGGAGGGGAGTGGAGTTTGGATCTCACCTTCAGGGACTCCCCATGCCGGGACCTCCCTGGAGGGCAGGAGAGGATGGCATGGAATAGCCTCTCTCTCTCTGCCATGCCTCTCCTTGTCTGCTCTGGTAATATGCTATGGAGGAGGGGGATCCACCACATCGGGCCAGTGGGACCCCTGCAAGCCAGCTGGCAGCCCCTCTTTGCCTGTGGCCCCACCTGCACGTGGCAGGCCAGAGGGGAGGCATGGATTTAGCACACGTCTGCTTTGAGCAATCACATAAACTCCAAGTCTACGGAGATAAGAAATTGTCCATCAACACTCTGAGGCATGAGCTGTCTGGTATGTCCCCTCCCACTCTCAAATGTAATTAAGGAAAAAAAGAAAAAAACCCTTCCTTCCCAAGATCTCATTCTCATGTATCCAAACCTCCTCCTCCAGTTCCCAGAAGGAAGGGCCACATTTATGTAAAAGGCCCATATTAATGAGGCAGTGCCTGTTAGCCACTTCTTGGGGGCTTGTTTTTACTTAGTTTGACCACCATAGAGGCTATTCTTGGCAAGAAGTTCTTTTCTCTAAAAGCCACCAGCTGCAGAGAAAGGAAAGGGCTGAAATAGCACCAGGTAGAAGAGGCCCATGTGTCAGAGGCAGGCGTGTCAGAGGGGGCCCTGGAGACAGGCCTGCTTGCAATCCCAGCTCTATTTCCTCCCATGCAAAGTGAGAAGCCCCAGCAAGCACTGGGCTTGGAGCTTGGCACAGAGGAACCATTAGCTCAAACAAGCCCAAAGTGTTCACAAGGGCCTGTATAAAGTAGAGAAGTCACTAAAGGCACCTCTGTGAGAATCTAAAGGAAACAGAGGCCCAGAATAGTGGCTCACCTATAATCCCAGAACTTAGGGAGGCCAAGGTTGAAGGATTGCTTGAGGCCAAGAGTTAAAGACCAGCCTGGTCAACAGTGAGACCCTCTTCCCACCACCACTACTCTGATCTCTACAAAACTAATTTTTTTAAAAAATCAGCCGGTCATGGTGGTGCACGTGCCTGTACTCCCAGCTGCTCAGGAGGCTGAGGCAGGAGGATCACTTGGGCCCAACAGTTCAAGGCTATAGTGAGCTATGATTCCACCACTGCACTCTAGCCAAAGAAAAGAAAAGTCTTACTCTTAAGCAGATTTATAAACATTTAAAAGCTTGGCTGATTTAGTGGAATTATTTATTTACAAAGCAAAAGTAACAAGTGAAGATTTCTGTGTAGGCAGAAGTGAGATCAAGTTACTTCATCCTCTGGACCATGGCTCCTCATCCACACTTTGGAGGGCTGAACTCCTGAGGCCTCCGCGTCCCCTCTGCTCTGCTCTGCTCTTTGTCTTCTGATGGGTCTCCCCACTATCTGCCTGCAGTGCTGGTCCAACTACATCTCTTTTAACATTAGCATAAATAGTACAACCACCCTAGAGTTGCCATATTTAGCAAATACAAACATAGGACATCTAGTAAAAAAAAAAAAAAATGCACAATTTATTTTTTTTACAGTAAGTCTGTCCCATGCAATATTTGTTAAAAAAAAAAGTATTTATATTTTGTCTTAGTTCATGCTGCTATAACAAAAAAACAATAGCCTGGGTAACTTAAACAACAGGTATTTATTTCTCATAGTCCTAGAGGCTGGGAAGTCCAAGATCAAGGTACCAGCAGATTCAGTTCCTGCTAAGGGCCTGCTTCCAGGGTTTACCTTCTCTCTGAGCTCACGTGGGCTTTCCTTGGTGTGCTCAGAGAGAGAGAGAAAGAGAGAGATCTTGTGTTTCTTCCTTTTTGTAAGGCATTAATCCCATCTAGAGGGCCCCAATCTCATGACTTCATCTAACCCTAATAACATCCAAAGGCCCAAAAACCAATTACCAAATACCGTAGAGAGGGGGTTAGGACTTCAACATATGAATTTGGGGGAAGGGCACACACACATTCAGCCCATTGAATAGTGTATCTCAAATTCAAATTTAAGTGAGTGTCCTGAGTTTTATTCAGTACACCTATACCACCTGATTGTAAGCAAAGCCCCTGAGCCTGCAGAAATCAAAGCAGCCATCAATGAATACAGGGTTTTAAGAAATGCAAGAGCTCACTGCTCAAGTTCATCTCCTGCTCATCCTGAGGCTCTGCTGCCTTGAGCTAGAATGCACCCACTTTTCCCACAAGTCTTTATCTTCCTTGAGATTTCATAGGGTGACCCAAGAAACATGGTCCATGATTTCTTATCAATTGAACACTGAAAATACCATTTAGCTATGGTATCCCTAGGTGTCTTATCCTGGTTTTTGAGGTTAAACCCTTCCCTCTCCAGTGCAACGTGAGCAGAGAGCAGATCCCTGGGCCAGAGCCCGGCATTGCCTCTGCCCTTCCGTTGCTATGTGGCTTGGGCAAGTCACTTGACCGCTGTGGGCTGTTTCCTCATCCATACAACGGGAGGGTTGAACTCCTATAATCTCTGAGTCTCCTCTGCTCTTTTCTTTTTACTGTCCTGTGACCAACTGCCATGTGCCAGCTGAGACCCTCTTTTCTCCTAAGCTGGCCACTCAAAGGGACCTCACTTCTCAGCAATCATCAGAATCAGACACCATTTAGGCCTCTGGACATTATCCTGGGGCAAAGGAGGCTTTTTTTTTTTCTTAGCTCAGGCCTGGCCATCCCCACTTATATCCTGAGCTGTGAAGCCAGACTGAGCAGGCAGCAGGGAATTTAAGCTGAGCTGAAAAAAATCCTGCTACAATAAATCGCATCACAGTGGAGATCTCTTTCTAACCAGAAAATTCTGAGCCCAGACAATGGCTCATTTATTTCAAACAATATTCAATACAACGGAAATCCAGGTCAACAAAAGGATTTCTACACGTTCTCGGAATTGGTTGCAAAGGGATTTAACCCACGTAGAAAAGAGAGCTGTTCAATTGCAGATTCCCAGTGTGAGGGAGACCTTATTGAGGAATCCTGAGGTGGGCCGCTGAAAGTGCTGCTCCTTCCTTTGGGGGCATCCCACCTGATGATAGTGTGAGACAGAAGCACCTGGGGGCCAGCCCGGAGGGCGTTTGGGTAAATATTTGGGTAGAGACAGCTGCAGCCGAGATGCTGAGCAAAGCCCAGAAGCAGAGCAAATGGCCCCTTCTCCCAGGCCCTGAGATGACACATTTTAATAAACACCCAGGAAGACTGGCTCTAAAGACTCTTGGGCTTTACAAACACATTTTGTATTCCATAGTAGAGACCATCCTCCGGGTGGGGAAGAGGAATCAGGAAACAGGAGGGGCGGGAGGGGTCTGGACCGGCTTTCTAAATTTAACATGCAGTTGCTTTTAGGCTGAGTGGATAAAAAATAAATTCCAGTGCTGAAAGCTCTTATCTTTGTTGACCATTCCCCCAAACGGTTAGTGACCTGCACTCCCTGAGACTGAATTATCCACGAGAGATACGCAGACACCAGGGGTGGGAAATCCTGGCGAGGGCAAGCGGTCACTCTCCTCCTCCCTGTGATATTTACTTGGCCTGGAAGGATGACCAGGCTCTGCTAAGGTCACCAGCTGCTCCTGAGCACATGGGGCACAGTCATGACGCATCAGACCAACCCAGAGGTGGAAGGTAGTTGGGGGTCACTCGGGTCAGCCTCCGGCTGATGCAGGGTGTGGTCACATCCTACAGCGACCTCTTGTGAACAGCTCCGGTGAGCGTGGGCTTGCCCGTGCCACTGTTAAATTGAAGTCATCTGAAAATCCTTCGCTGTGTTGAGGCAAAATCTTAGCTTCTGGGACTGATGCCCTGAAGCTTGGTCGGGCCCTCTGCAAGGGTACGTGGCACCACCTTTCCCTGGGTTGCGCTTGCCCTGTAGACATGTGACGATGCTCTGTCTCCCTCGGGCTGCTCAGTTCTCCAGAATTCTCCCAGTGCACCTGGTGACTGTGGCCAGTCAGGTTCCCTGCGCGCCCTCTCTCTCCATCCCCTCTCTACCCGCACATCCTTTAACCCCACTAATGGAACTTTGGCCTCCCTTCTCCCCTAGTTGACGAATGCAATGTCCTTTCCACCTTCTGAATCTCCCAGGCCCTGTCCGGGAGATCTGAGACATCACCCAGGGTCCCTTTCTTTCCAGTTGCCCCACCACCCTCCCCTGGGCCATACTTATGGCACAGACCTTGGCGCTGTGCTTTTCTTTCTTGCCCAGATCCCAGAGACTCATCCCCCTCTATGTGGCTACGCTGGACGCCATCTTCCCACCTCCAGGCCAAGCTGCTGACTCTCTCCCTGGAGGGAGGGTCTCCGACACAACCCTGCAAGTGCTGAGCTCCTTCCCATGGGTGGTGAAGCCCCTACCTGCTGCTTACTGGTCCTATATCCATCTTTCTCTCAGCCACCCAGGAATAAAACCTGGGAATCACTTTTATCTCTCTTCATTCCCCGACCTCTTGTATCCCAAAACTCATCTTCTCTTGTGAGGCTTCCTTTATGGCACTGATCCTGACATCCAGACTATTCATCATGCCACCTGGGGAGCTTTAGAATGATACAAATTCCTTCACCAAACCCAGACCAGTTAAATCTGAATGTTTTGGATGGAGCCCCAATACTGGTAGGGAACGGCCAGGATGAAGCCTCTTTTCCCATCTGAAACCTGACATTGAAATTGGAGCTCATCTCTTGTGCCTGGACTATTGCAACAACCGCCGTCTTATTGACCCAATTCCCAACTCTTTCTGCTCCTGCCATCCTACAAGTCATTGTCAGCTCACACAATACCATTGCCAGTGCTGTTACCTCTACTCATCAGAAACCTTCAGTGGCTCCCTATTACCATAATAATAACTCCTTGAATGAACAAATAAATGGTTCCCCAATGCAGAATAAGCTCTGTATGGTGTGGGGCCGTATCTTATCTCTTCTTCCTTATTCACCCCCACACTCTGTTTAGCAGAGTAAATAGAGAGAACTGAGGAATCTGTGAAGTGAGCGAACAAAGATATTTTCTTTGCAAATTAAATGCAGTTCTCTCTCTCCTCAACGCAGAGAAAGTGGGCGAGGTGATTTGACGACCCTTCATGTTGGGGCTTATTTCTTTTCCACATCATACACAATCAACTGTGAGTGTTCCACACTAATGGAGAGAACAGAATCCTAAATATTACAAAACGGCTGATAATTCAAATACTACGATCTAGTTGATGTTGGAATGCATTTTTGCTTATGAGTGCTTGTGTCAGTTAATTGGGACAATTTTTTTAAATTAGGTAATTAGATGTGTCTTATTTGTTCCCAATTCGCCCCTCTGCTACACACATACTAAAGGAATAAATAACTCAGCTCCCAAAATAATAAATAATACCCTATTTTTTCACTCAACCCTTTCCTGGAATAGAGATAATGGTTAGATTTCAGAATTTTGGCTGGGTGGGGAGAGACAAAGGCGGGGGAGGAACCCACAGTTAGAGTGAATAGAAGGAAATAGACGTCAACGAGCTGCTTCTCAACTGATTCATTGTTAAAATTTGAGGTAGCATGAACAACCAATTCCTCAAACTGTTCTCAATATCCACTAAAGCTGAACATACACATCCCTTACGGCCCTGAAATTCCACTCCCAGTTACATACCCAGCAGAAACTTGTACACATGCTCACCCAAAGCCCTAAAAAAGAACGCTCATAACAGCTTTATTCATAACGGCTCCCAACCCGGGAACAACTCAGATGTCCATTGACAATTCCGGGAACAACTCAGATGTCCATTGACAATTGGAAGAATGAATAAATCTTGGTGGCGTCACCCGTGGAGCACCATACCACGGGGACACACATGGCAGTGAGTCTCACGGACGCCGTGTTGAACAAGAGAAAGTAGGCACTGAAGCCTACATCAACATTCCATTTATACGACGTTCAAGAAGAAAAGGAAAAAGTCATCTCTTGTGTTAGGACTCAGGACAGTGGAGATTCTTGCTGGCCTGTGGCTGGACGGAGCTGTGGAGGGCTCCAGATGCTAGAATGTTCTGTCTTGATCCGGGAGCTGTTTACAAAGGGGAGCTTCCTTTGTGGAAATTCATTGCGCTCTGCACTTTTGTCTGTGTTACTTTTTTTCTGCATGCATGTTATTCCTCCACTAAATGTATAAAAGGAAGGGAAGGGAGGGAAGGTCAACGGAGGGGGCACAGTGTGATGGAAAAGACTTGGAATTTGAAGGCCTGGATTCAGTTCTGACTCTGCCAGTTACTAGCCGTGTGGCCTTGGACAAGCCACTAACCTCTCCGAATTTTCTGTTTGTCATCTACCATACAGACAATAGAAGCATCTCTCAGTTATGGGGACCAAGTGTGTAATGGATACATAACTCGTCTGGTATTACAGTAGATCTCTGAAGACAGGCACTCCTGCAGAAGCGTCAGCGCTACACAGCCAGGCCCTGGACAGAGAGCGCTGAGCGGTGAGCAGTCACAGCCTGATTTCTGTTCTTTCTTCTCATCTCCTCACCTAATCCCTTAATGGTCTGGGCCTCAGAGTACAAGGGCACCTGGAATAGCCTGGCTGTTTGTGTGAGATGAAGCAGATACAAGCAGATGCGACGTGCCCTCTCCTGTGTTTTCTAAGGTATAGATTCTGCCAAATTCTTGAATCTAGCACGGAGAATTTCCTGAGCATTGGCGGGGAAAGCCAGCTATGTTCCCTGAAAGGTTTCTCACCCCCAACCTCATAACTAAAGCTTCCTCCGCTTCTCACAATAAGCCTGAAACTGCGGGCTGGACCCCACTGAACTCAAGACGACAGACCTGTGGAACCTCAACAATGAAATGTCAGTGCAGAGAGGACCTCAGTGCCCCAAGTGGGAGAGCTGGCCGGTGAGGAAGGCAGGCCCTACCTCATGTAAGTTGCTCGTCTTGGAGACCAATCACATGGGGAGAGGCTTTGCTTCCAGGTTTGTGGTCAAAAGGGCAAAGCTGAGGTCGCCGTACTTGCCACGGTTTGGTTTCACATCATAGTCTCATGTTCCCTGGAGAATCAGAACCAATGGAAATCTTTATTCTTCGTGCGGCTGCGTTGCCCCCAGCTGCCCCTGTGCTTAAGGGATTTCCAGCTCCCTGCTTCCAGAGAGCAAGGGTCGGCAGCTTGGCCGCTCTGGACGTAAGGTGAGCAGCTATAAATACTATTTGATGCTACTGTTACAACTGCTCTGGAGAAACAAAAGTGAAGCCACTCACTTCTATATCCTCTATCAAAATAGGAAAATGGTAATTTTTTTATTAGGTTTCTGAATCTCCAGGAAAAATCTCTATGAAAGCAATGACATTTTTATTTTCTTTTTCCCATTTATACTCCAGATCTTATCTGCACACATAAGCAGTGTGTGGTATATGTGTGGGTGTGTGAGTGGCTGGGTGTGTGTCTAGCTTTCAGAGAAAATGATACACAAAATTATAAACATGGAAGAGCAAGATTAATAGGAAAGGGTGGTATTATTTCCTTCTTAAAAGGATTTATTAATAGATTTTCCATAGAGTTCTCTAACGACCAGGTTTATCTGTTGTATTTAAATATTGGTGTACAGGGCGGCGCCTGTGGCTCAAGGAGTAGGGCACCGGCCCCATATACTGGAGGTGGTGGGTTCAAACCTGGCCCCGGCCGAAAACTGCTAAAAAAATAAAAATAAAAAAATAAGAGGAACTTCAGACTTCAGTAATAAAGGCATTTGAAAAAATAAATAAGTAAATATTGGTGTACAGATCCTAAACTATATGGCTAAGCGATCAAGAACCTTAGAAATAAATTAGAAGTCTCTATCCATCAAAAATCAAATATATATGGAAAAATCTCCCTGAAAGTTGAGAAACTCTGGTTTGAGAATGTAAACCATGAGACAAAGATTCCACTTTTTTAAAAAATGTTTTTATTGTTTTTTGTTTTTCCCCAATATTTTATTTTCAATCTTATGAGAGCACAGTTATTTATTTTATAAAATAAGTCCCGGCTGAAATGAATTCTCTAGGACTTTAGAATTTCTTCCTTAACACATCCCTAAGGAGCAGCTCAGTCTAGAGAATAGAATGACTCGTGTACAGATGAACTCTTTGCCACTGTGTCCAAACAGAGGTGTCACCCGCCTCTGGGGCACATTGTAGCTTCCAAAGACTTTTCCCTTTGTCATCTCATCCACCCTCCTGTGCAAGATGGCTGGGACCTTACAACCCCAGATTACAGACCAGGCAACCTGTAGATGTTGTCTTAGTGATTGGCTCAAGGCCACGGCTTGGGCCCACAATGGGTCCCTGTCCTTTTCCCCACCTGACAGGATCAGTGGGGAGGGGGAGGTCCCAGGAGCAAGGCCATGGTGAGGGAGAGGGGCTGCAGGGGCTGCTTGTTGGGTGTAAGGTGGAGCGTGGTGGTTTTAGGATCCCTCCAACTCTAATTCTGAGTAATTTGGCCTTTCCAACAGGAGTCAGAGAGAAACCCCCCTCCCCACCCAGCTCACTCTTTAATGTTATCTTTTGGAAACACAGAAGCCTAAAGTGCTTCCAGGCTTGAAATAAGACACCATTCAGCTCAGCCCCCTAAGTTTTCCTGACACTTCCCACCAAGCCAACCCACCAGATACTAGTAAGATAGGTGCCTGGGGGGCTGACAGAGGGTGGAGAGTGCAGGGATGAGAGTCTTGGCAAGGGGTGAGCAAGGCCACAGACCCAGCCTGGAGCTCCCAGCCCCCTGGCTATGCAGATGCTGCTTCTGTTTAAGCATGTGGGGTGAGCCGGCCAGGCTTTCCTTCCCAGGAAAAGCACTTTCTTTACTAAGCTTATCTTCTTCATCCTTCATTCAAACTAATTTTATCTTCTTCTCCCAAACAAAATTTCATTTGTTCATGTCTTTTGGATGCCAAAGCCCAGAAGGGATGCCCTTCCAACCTCTGTGCCTGGTAAAGGCTATTCCGTCCCAGGTCCAGGTCCTGCCTCCCCCTCAGCCAGTCGGACAGAACTATTCTTAATCCTTTTGACACATCTCAGCGTCTTCATGTAGTCTGGCCCATACACCAGGGTTACTTAAATTGTTATTTAGCATTTTCACTTTTTATTATGGGAAACTATAACAAGCAGCGTTTGGAAGAGCAGTCGAGTGCAGTCCTATGTCGTTACCTCTCAACCGACTTGACTGCGACCAAGGTGTGGCCACTGTGCTTTCATTCCTTTCCCCACCCCTTCCTCCACTTTTGATTTTTTTAAATCCCAGACATCAGATCATATCATCTGTAAATACTTCACTATGCATCTCAGAGACAGAACCACTCTTCTCTAAAACACAACACAATATTATCCTCACACTAAAACAAAATCAACCATAATTCCTTAAGAGCATCAAATATCCTGTTGGGTTCAAAGTTCCCTGATTGAACAATCATACTTCACTGCAGCCTCCAACTCCTCCAGTGATCCTCCTTCCTCAGCCTCCCAAAGTACTGAGATTACAGATGTGAGCCCAATGCTTGGCCTGTATTCTTGGTTTCAGATTGGTTTGCTTGAATCAGCATCCAAGCAAGCCCACCCACTGTTCTTACTCATCATAAAGATCTCAGACCTTGCTTTCTCCTGGCAGCTTTCCCAAACCCCAGCTATGTGGAACGTGCATCCCTGATCTGTTCTTCCATCCCACCCTCTTCTGCTTGTTTGTATCTTGATAGACTAGAAGTTCCAAGAAGATGAGTTTTGAAGTCCTGTTCCTTGGCCTAACACTACGCCCTGTCAGTAGTGTTCACCAACACGGCACGTATTCCCTGAATAAGTGACTGAATGATCTCCCAAACAGAACCAGTTTTCAAATCCCCATAAGCCTGTTCTGTAACACTTTACACATCAGTATAATGATTTCCATAGAAATCAGAATCCCCAGCTGGCAAAGACTTCATCATTTTTGAATCCTGGCACCTGGCCCAGCACCTGACTCTCACAAGGTGTTCATTGAGGGACCTCTGAATGAATAAGGACACTTAGAACAAGCTCTATTTGTGAGCTGTTGGGTTCACAGTCCTTCACACTCAGGGTCTCATTTTTCTCATCTCTGTCAAGAAGAATTTGGATGTAATGATTTCTAAGGTCCTTCTCGGGGACTGGAGAGTCCTCATTTGCCATGTGCTTGCTGCCCTCTGCTGGAAGACTCCTCAGGCCTCCTTTGTCCCTGACATTCCTGAAAGTGGGATAGGGACGGGAAATTCCTTGTCTAGCTGGATTAGACTCAGACATGGGGGTGTGACTCTCTCAACGTGGAGAAGTGCCAGGGCGGGTCTCAGACAGGCGGAAAGACTGACGCAGTGGTTCCCACACCCCCAGCGAGGTGACTTTACAAGGAGAACCAGTGCCCAGGCCCCACCTGAGGCCAACACTCCACTTCCTGGGGAGTGGGGCCCAACGGCCCATACATATTAAAATTATTTTTAAATCCAGCTGCTTCTAACATGCAGCAACATGGGTAAGATAACCTTTAAGTATGTATCTTGAGCTAAAAGCTCAGAAAAACAGTTCTGAAGAAACAATAAAAGGAGGCTTTGATTCCATATTACAAAATCCCCTTAGCTGAACTTCAGAGTTTTTTTTCTTTAACAAACTTTGACAACTTACAACCCGTACAATTTTATTTGGGGAACCAACACCATGTATCTGTTAGGGATGCTGCCCCCAGATCTGGTTTCTCTTTCTTTTTGAGATAAAGTGTTCTAAGCTTTTATATATATATTTCTGCAACTCCTTTAGTTTTAGATAATGGACCCCAGGGGGACATGTTTTGGGCCTAGACATACTGGGTGGGCTGGGAGAGTCCAGACCCTCACAGGCACCCAAGGGCCCTGCCACCATGAGACCTATGCACCAAGACTTAGCGGAGGTGGGGAGGGGTAGAGTCTAGGGAAATTAATCCAGGCATCTCCTGTTCCCACCCACTCTTCAAAGATCTTCAAACTCTGGACACATCCAGTGCCTGGACCAAGGAGGTGGGCAGCCTCTGGACAGTCCTGCCACAGACCCATGAAGTCCTTGGTCAGTATTTTAGCTAGTCTGGACCTAGCCATCCTGGGGCAAGGACGTGCCCACCATGCCCACCCTGAGATGCTGTGGAGCACATGTACCCCACCCAGCCCTCTCTGTACCTGTGCCCAGGGCCCTGCAACAGTGGGGGGCAACATTGGTCCTAGGGCAGGGAGGGCTTCAGAGAGCAGCAGCCTCAGCACAGGTGGGGCCAGGCAGGAGTGTGCCTCCAAGCCCTCAGCACATGCTCTCTTGTCCCTTCATACTCTGTTTCCAAAGCACAGATCAAAGATAAAGTTACTAGCCCTCTCAAGACGGCAACCACAGAGCAACCCCCCAGGCACAGGGCCCTTCTCATGGCTCAAATGCTCATCCAGCCACCTGATGGCTATAATTGGGGTGAGAAGTGTGTAGTCAAGTGATAACCTTCAGAAGAAACAGCTCCCAGAAAAGCAGATGGAAGGGCTTTGGGTGAACCAATAGGATGTTATTGTTTATTATACAGGGACATAACTCCCCAGCCCTCTGCATTCATAAGCATGCACAGACCTGGAGTTACACTCCACATATTTCTTTAGCTTGACTTAGGGACATGACTGAACGGCTACATCATATTCAATGGCAGTATGCAACAGACTAGTTAAAACACTGACCATGGACTTTAGGTCACCACGTGTCCTGGGCCCTGCCCTATCTCCCCCCACCCTCCCGTCTGACTGGCTCCACGCTGCTGCTGTTGGGGGCTCACGCTGAGAACACTGGCTCAGACCCCAGGCGGGGCAGCCACAAAGAAGTTCTGGGGCTGGAAAGGGCTCCCCCTGCAGATGGGACAAGGCCCCACGGAGCCCATCCTTGGAAAGTGGGTGGCTGCAGAATGGAGTTTACCCTGCTGCTCTGGAGAGGGGAGAGAACAGAAGAAAGGGATTCCCTAAATCAGGGACTCCTGGATTAGCATTACCTAAATGAAGTGAGGCTGTCATCTACCAACCAGATAATGCATCCACCTCTGCCAAGAAGCCAGCATGGCAGCAAATAAGCACCCCACACCCCCACCCTGTCCCACCCAACCCTTCTCAACAACTCACTGCCAAATCTGCCCCTCCTCAGGCCATGGAGTGACCTGAATGCTGCTCCAGGGGGTCACCAGGAGATGTGAGGATCCCCCAACACAGGGTACTGGAGTTGTGTTCTCCACACTCGCATACCCCAAAATCTAATCAATACTTTCCAACTTTCTCTAATCTTATGTGTGTAAAATGGAATCTCATTGTTTTAATTTGTGGTTTTCATCCCAGCAACTTGTACTTCTTCTTTTGGGTTTTGCCTGTTTGAATTCTTGGATCTGTTTTCCAGGGAGTTGTCTTTTCTTACTGATTTATTGTGGCTTTTTGGTTTTCTGCCACTTGTTAATCTTTTATAGATGTGGCAAACTACTCTTATTTGCTATTTCACTGTCTTTTAACTGCATGATATTTAGCCTAGCATTGCAGCGGGCACCTTTAGTCCCAGCTACTTGGAGGGCTGAAGCAGGAGGATGGCTTGAACCTAAGACTTTGAGGTTGCTGTGAGCTACGAAGCTACAGCACTCTAGCCTGGGCAACTGACCAAGACCTTGTCTCAAAAAAAAAAAAAAAAAAGAAACAGAAAGAAAGAAAAAAGAAAAGAAAAGCTGTGCATGATGTATCAGTTACTACCCATATGACAGCCCCTCTGAGCCTCAGTTTTCACATCTAAGACATGGGAAAGCAGCCGCCACCTTGGCTCGCTGAAGGATCAAATGAGGTAATATCTGCACAGTTCTTAGCCAGTCACATCATCAGCTCCTAGTAAACACTAAGAGCTGCCACTGCAATTTTATAACCAAACTTTTCTGTGTTATGTGTGAAGACGCCCAAGTCCCAGGCCACGCAGCTAATCTTCAATAACAGACGGCACCGTGAAATGTAAGCGCAGCAGAACACAGGGTGCTATCAGATGCTATCTGGTTGTATATACTTTTCCCTCCGTGGGGTTTTCACTTAGATGTTTGCCAAAGTTGGGGCAAAGCTCTGCAGAGCATGGAAAAGACCAAAGGCTTGGAGGTTCCAGCTGACCGGACCTTCTTCCTTTGTCACTGCTCCTCCATCAGGCAGCCCCTGAGTACTGCAGCCTCCAGGAAGGCCTGCCCTACCTGGACATGGTGATTGCGGAGACTCTGAGGATGTACCCACCGGCTTTCAGGTACGCACAGCCCTGGTCTGCCCTCACTGGACCTCCCTGTGTTACTGCCTTGCTAATCACATGTGCTGCTGCAAGGCAGGGTCTGATTCCTCTGGTTGCTTTGCCTCCGTCAGGGCACCCTGAATGACTGCCCCTTTTCCTATAGGTTAAGGAAGGCCTTCTCATAGCACCACTGGCCTTTTCCTAGCATGGCCTTCCTTTCCAACCCAAGCCCATCACCTTGGCCTCCTAGCCTTTGATGGCTTTTGCCATTCACCCTGCCCGTCCCTTCATTTATTCATTCCTACATTCAACAACTGCTTACAGAATGTATACTTTGCACCAAGCACTGGAAAACAGCTGTGTATACAACAGATAGAAAGCCCTGCCCTTGGACCTGACACTCCAGTAGGGGACTGTCTGAGGACTGGGAGCTCCTCCCTGCCGCCCAGCAGCCCCACCTGTCACAACCTGGGGCTCAAACATGAGTCACTACCAAGGACGTCAGGCACGCGGCACGTGTTCCTCCCTGTCATCCTCCCTGGCACTGTGAGCTGTAGCTACACTTATTATTTTCTTGGACCCATTCCCACCACACCACAACATTTCACTGAGGTACTGGCGGTCACAACAATTTATAAGTACTGTGACAGCAGGAATCAAGTCTTGCACTTTGAACTCCTCTCAAACAAGGCACCCCTCAGAGAAGGACATTTTAATTCGGGTTCCCAGATCCTTGGAGAAAGTGAAATGATGCAGATTTCAGGGTCTACAAGTGGAAGCTGTGCAAGCTCCAACTATACAGTATAAATTCCACTCAGCGGGTCTGTGAATTAATATTCCACATGAAAACACACGGAGATACCTTTTACAATTTTTAAAGAGAAAATGTAGGTGATCTGAGGATATCTCAAAATGATATTTCTAACCAAAAACATTACAAATGGTGTGATTGTAGATATTTTCCAAATGTTCAAGTCCAGAAGCAAAGAGAAAGTTCCAGTGGTGTGATTCAAATTGTATCGTCCTCAAGCACCCAGGGTTGCAGTCTCTTGGTGGGGGAGCAGGCCAGTAACTCAGGGGCTCTCCACACCTGCTCCTGACACCAGCATTAAGTGCTGGTGCTTGTCTGGGTGCAGTGGCTCACTCCTATAATCCCACCGTTCTGAGAGGCCGAGGCAGGAGGATCAAGTACAGCCTCGGCAACATAGTAAGACTCCAGTTCTACAAAAAATTTTAAAAATTAGCTAGATGTGGTGTTAAAGACTTACAATCCCAGCTACTTGGGAGGTTGAGGTGGGGGGATCACTTGATCCCAGGAGTTCAGCAGTGAGCTATGATCCCACCACTGTACTCTAGTCTGCACGACAGAGCAAGACACTGTCTCTAAAACAATCTTAAAAATAAAAATAGAAAAAAAAAGAACTGCTGTTCCAGCCCTTCTCTAATTTCCTTGGGAGCCTCAAGCCAACTGTCACTCAATCTTTTTTTTCGTGATTTATATCCAGCTTCCTTCCATGAGGACTGCGGGCAGCTGGTGTACATGTTAAAATGAAGTCCAAAACAAAGCATTCAGGGATCAAACAGAACAATGGCTGGTTACAGGAGAGAAGCCTTTACTGGGCCCCAGGGATGGCCAATAGCCGGGGTCAGGCCTGGGCTTGGTGGCCAAGGCTCCTGGCAGACGGGGGAACCAGCTGAGCTGAACAGCTGTGTCCTCCAGGGAGAGGAAAGTATATAAACCGATCAAAGGACACATTATTGCCTAGATCTAAACTCAATCTAGAATTCATCACGTGAGACAGAATAGACGACATGTTAAGTCACAAAAGGGGACAGGCTCAAAAAAAAACAGTGGACGGGTTCTTCAGCAAATGCTGTGGCCCATTAGAAATAGCAAATTACAGGAGGAAATTGGGGCAGGAGTTGCTCTGGGGACCCAGATGCTGGTGATCTCAGGACATAAATAGAGAATCTGGACCAATTGGCTCAAATTCCCTCCTAAAGGTGCACACACTGTCCTGTGCCCAGAGAACACCGAACAAATCGCCCTTGCTCTACTATGTGGTCCTGGGGGAGCTCTGCACTGCTGGCATGTTTCCTCTCCTGGGTTAAGTGGGGACACACACCTGCTCTGCTTGCCCCCAGGAGCAGCTGAGGCCCGGCGGGTAGTGTGTGAGCAAACCCAATGTCCTCTGGGCCATATGCAGTACAGGTGTGGGGTGAGGGACAAGAGGTGCTGGGCATCCAGCTGAGGTCCTCATACCTGTCTACATTTTCTTCCCACGGCTCAACTGGCTTCTGTTAGCAAACACCAGAAATGGGAGAGACGAAGAGGCATGATTCTCACCCAGGGAAGAGGACGGTCCACATCTGTCCAAAGGGTGTGATAGGGAGTGCAGGGAGAGGGAGCCTTTGATTTGATTTGATTATTTTCTCTCATAAAAGCATGTTGACTTTTCCCAAGCACTGGCACAACTTGACTTATCCATACAAGAAACTCAGAAGAGCCCTTGTGGAAAACATGTCTCAAGTGTGACTGATGTGAGTCGGTCCGCGCTGCACAGTAGCAGATGTTGCTGGCCTCTCCTGGGGCCTGGTCGAGCTGGACAGGAGGCCCAGCAGCACAGAGAAGGGAAGGCTTATTTTCCTGCTTCCCAGGTCCGGTATCCAAGTCCAAGCTGTTTCCAGTAAAGATGAAAAAAGCAAGAGTCAGGGAATAGCCTTGCCTGACCCCCTTTGGAACTAGGGGTGCAGACATCACAGCCCCATCTGCCTGTCCAGACTTCAGTGCTGCTATTGGCCACTGGCACAGAGCAATTGCATTCATCACTTACGGTCTGATGGGGTCCTGCTGCCCTGGCCTGTCACTCTTCCCAACTATTTATGGGAAAGGCTTATAACACAGACATGAATGTGGTCAGGAGCCATGGGTTGTTCTTAATATTTTTTATAAGCAGGAGCAGGGTATAACTATAATTAGTGTAATGACTGTATTTCCCTAAGATATTTAGAGAAGCCCAATCCTATATATAACTTGAAGTAAAAACCAGTATAGAATTATTTTCAATGTTTATATTACCAAAAGAACATATTTATACTTAAAAAAAAAAAATCTCGGTAACAGAGCAAAACCCTGTCTCAAAAATAAATAAATATTTTTTAGAATACTAAACAATACAGAAGCATACAAAGAAAAAGAACCCCTGGGCCCCCAGCCATCCTCTAGGCCAATGCTGTCCCCTAGAGGAGATAATGGTGCAAGCTTAAGCATTCTTCCAGAAGTTTTATGTTCATAGGCAGAACACAAAGTCTACCCTTTAAACATAAATAATTCATAAAAGAAATTATACCATTGGATAAAATAAACAATCTTGGTCAAACACTTTTTCTCTAAAAGAGGAGGCTGTCCATGATGTTAGGGACCAAATTTCAGTTAAGTAAAACCTCACCAGGAGGATCAAACCCAGAGCATCAAATTCTATAGACACAGAGTAGAATGGTGGTTTCCAGGGCCTTGGGTGGGGTGTGGGGGACAACTGGGAATTAGTGTTTAACAGGCACAGAATTTCAGTTGAGGAAGATGAAAATGTTCTGGAGACAGATGGTGGTGATGGTTGCACAGCAATGTATGAACTTAATGCCATAGAGCTGTGCACTTCAAATGGCTAAAATGGGAAATGTTATGATATATATATTTTATCTCAATAAAATAAGAAAAAAACAAATAAACAGATTAAATCCAACCTCACCAGGACCAATTCTGGCATTAAAACATTCCAGAATTATTATTATTGTGCTATCCGACACCCTATTGTTACATATTAAACTCTCAGAGGATTTTCCATCTGCTCCAGGCACTTGAGGATGGTATGGTCACGGGCAGGGTGGGAGTTGTGTATAGGGGGTGCAAGCACTTCCCTTGGGATTCCAGCCATGTTGGGATGTGGCTTTTTCTACACAGGGAAGGTAACTCAAGGCCAAGTCTTGGCAGAGGCCATGACTGGCATCACCTCCCAGTGCTCATGTTGCCTAGAGTCCGGCAGGTGAGTAGGGTGGAAGGTGGGCTTTGTCTCCCTATGTGGGCGAGATCTGTAAGAAGTGGGGTGATGCTGAATTGGAGAGGAACTTCTCAACCTAGCACTATAGTCACAGCAGTCTCAGGGGCTGGGAGGCAGCATGAGGAGGGAGTGATGAAGAAGCAAGTATTTGCTCTCACTTTGCTCTTGTCCTAAAAGGCTCTATCTCATCTTTAAAACGCTAAGTAAACTATGACCAGAACACTCGGGAGCTTGTGCTAGACACCAAAGTCCAAAAGCCTACATTTTTGTACCCTAAATTGAGGGAAAGGGTTCTTTGGCTCCCTACCTCTAATTTGTTTATGGAGGGATGCATGTAGGTCTGAAGAGTGAGCATGTTTGAGGGACAGAAACTCTGAGAGAGCAGGGCAGGGTATGCACAGGGTTTGGAGTCAGAGCTGAAGAGGTTTAAGGTAGCTTTTTCATGGCAGGTAATTGAAATTGGGCAAAATTCATGACATAATGGTCTAGAAATTAGTGGGTACACATAGGCGAGTTGAAGGGAGACTGGCCAACACAGCTGCGGTCTGGTAAGTCAATCTCTTGCACAAGCGAGCAACCCATTGTCCTGATAGGAAAGCTGTTTGCTCAGATGTCATTAGTTTGCATTCATTTCCCGAAGCAAACAGTGATGCTATTTCTTGATTCAGTTTTAGAGTCTTGTTTTCCTGGGCAAGAATTTGCTGGAACAGACAGGAAGTCACATTGACATAGGTGGTCTCAAAACTCAGTCCTGAGAGTTATATTCCTATAGGTAGACTCCATTCTTGGGATCCTGAGGGGCCACAGCCACCAAGATGAGCCTTAGGGGGGTTGTGGTGGGTTTTCGAGTCACCAGGAACAGAGTGACTTGCTCATGTTTTCTTGAGTAGTGGGTGTTTGTTACAAGAAAGTGAGGAGATAAGGAACCCAGAGCAGCCATCAGAGACAGGCGTCATGAAGGAGACTTGAGCTGGGAAACTGGATGGTGGTTCCAAAGCCACCCCCTCGGCAGTCAGACTGGTGAGGCCTGGTCAGCACTGAAGCCCGAGCGCAACTTCATGGTGCAAACACTGAGGGCAGCAGCCAGACAGCCGGGCTGGCCAGTGACACAGAAGAAGAGGGGGCAAGGGGCTGTGGGGGGCAATTTAAAGAGTCTTGACTGTGAATAGGAAGATAAGGGAAGCAGGAGCCAGGGAATAAGCCCGCAAGATCCCCCCAGAAATAGGCCCCTCCATGGCACGGTTGCTCAACACCAGGTGCAGGGAGGGGTGCATTTTCACCAGGGGCCAAGCACGTTTGAAGAGCCCAGGGACTAACTAGGCTCCTGAGCAGAGAGGGTCAATGTGGGGAAGCGCCACCCCCTTCTGGGTCACCCTGGGCCCCTGTCCCCCAGCCTTGTTCACACACCATGCCTGAACGGCTGCAGATTCAGACCCCTCCTACCCAGCACTCCCCAAGTCCTCCTCCGGACTCTCTGCATCCCCGTCACCCACAGGTTCACTCGGGAGGCGGCTCAGGACTGCAAGGTGCTGGGGCAGTGCATCCCTGCAGGCACTGTGCTGGAGATGGCTGTGGGCGCCCTGCACCACGACCCCGAGCACTGGCCAAGCCCCGAGATCTTCAACCCTGAGAGGTGAGTGCTACCCCTGTTGGATGGGCCTGGAGCAGTGGTTCTCAACCTTCCTAATGCCGGATGTATTTTCATTGTTACAAAGGGGTCATGACAAAAGGTTGAGAACTGCTATGCCTGGAGGGATATTGAGTGTGTGGAGTAGACATTTAGCAATGGAGCCCTTAGCTGGGAGGCACAGATTGAGCAGAGCTGTTCTCAAACCGTCAAAAAATTATGGTAATTCAGATTGATGTTAGCAAGGCTTAATTTCCAAAGGGAATAATGATACTATTTTAAAAAGCTCCAAACATAATCCAGAGAGTTAGCCTTTTAGCAGCACTGCATGCAAGAAATAAGGCAATTCAAAAGGTTGTCTTCTGTTGGTTCAAGACAGGACACAAGACACAGGATTGTATTTTGGGTGTGCACTGGAAAGTAACAAAACATTTCCTTGTTTAAAAAATTAGTAGCTTTCTGGCTCAGCGCCCGTAGCTCAGTGGTTAGGGCGCCAGCCACAAACACCGAGGCAGGTAGGTTAGAACCCAGCCTGGACCTGCTAAACGACGACAATTGCAACAAAAAAAAAATAGCCGGATGTTGTGGCAGGCACCTGTAATCCCAGCTATTTGGGAGACTGAGGCAAGAGACTCGCTTAAGCCCAAGAGTTTAAGGTTGCTGTGAGCTGTGACGCCATGCACCCAGGGTGACATAGTGAGATGCTGTCTCAAAAAAATAAATAAAATTAAATAAATAAAAATTTTTAAAATGGTGGCTTTCTGGACACAATTAGAAGAGGGACTTTACCTAATAAATGCAATCATTGTAACCTGATTCTTTGTACCCTCAATAAATCCCCAAGAATAAAAAAAAAAAAAAATGGTGGCTTTGGCCGGGCACAGTGCCTCATACCTTTAATTCTAACCCTCTGAGAGGCCAAGGTGGATCCCTTAAGCTCAGGAGTTGGAGACCAGCCTCAGTAAAAGCAAGACTCCATCTCTATTAAAAACAGAAAAATTGGCTGGGCGTGGTAGTGGGCACCTGCAGTCCCAGCTACTCCAGAGGCTGAGGCAGGAAGATCACTTGAACCCATGAGTTTGAGATTGCTATGAGCTAGCCTGATACCATAGCACTCTAGCCTGAGCAACAGAGTGGGACTCTCTGTCTCAAAAACAAGAAAAGAAAAATTAGCAGCTTTGTTAAAACAGTATTATCAGCTAAATTTCTCTACCACTCTAAATTTATGAGATCTAATAGTAGACTTTGCTTTCACCTCCATGGATTTGGTCCATTGTGTAATTTCATTTCTGGGCTTTTGATTTGGAAATGCCTGAGCAGCATCCCCTGTCCCAGTCCTCATCAGAACAGGTCAATGTCCCTTCCCTGTGTGATCTGACAAGGGCAGGGCTGGCCAGGCAGCAGTGGTGCTTGCACCTTCAATAGCTCCAACTGAACTTATCCCTGCTGTATAGCCCAGTCACTGGGAAAATGCGGGCAGAGGGAGTCTAGGTGATTAGTATTCCCTTGCCAACTGCTCCTGAAAATACAGCAGCCACAGGCACAGTGAAGTACAGCAGTAGTAAGAGTGTCCCCTGAGCACACGTAACAGACAAATGCTTTTGGTAACAGACTTAGCAGCTCTGAGGAAAGGCTCTAGCCCTTGAAACGCTGCAGCTTCCAGGAGGCGGCTGCCAGTGTGTTTTGAGAGACACTGGGGGGAAATAGCAGGACATAGCCCTCAGGGAGGAATAGTAGGTGCCAAGGTGCCTGGGACTGTGCTTAGGAAGTTCGCGGCCATGGCTGGGTCTTCTGTATGAGAAGGGGTGTAGCCAGGTGGCCCTGGCCCTGGTGAGGGCTGTGATCACCATGCCCTGGGTGTGGGATGCCCTAGGTTGGTTAGACCCTGACTCTGGGTGTTGGCGAGTCTGGGGGGTGCAATATCAACACCCTGACTTCACAAGGAGAGGTAGGAGGGCACTGTTGACAGTCCGATGATTCTCTGAATTCAGCAGTGCCTGGGACTATGCAAGACAGCAGTGAGAGTGGGGACTCTGCCAAGGGGCCACACCCTCCTGGAGGAAGGTGTCAGATGAAGCTGCAGAGGGAAGGGAGCAGGTGTCCTGGGCCAGCCCTGACCACTGTACCTTCAGGTTCACGGATGAGGCACAGCAGCAGCGGCAGCCTTTCACGTACCTGCCCTTTGGGGCTGGGCCCCGGAGCTGCCTCGGGGTGCGGCTGGGGCTGCTGGAGGTCAAGCTGACTCTGCTCCACATCCTGAGGAAGTTCCGGTTCCAGGTCTGCCCCGAGACTCAGGTGAGGCCCAGTGCTCTGGGGCCGGGAGTGGTCACTGGGCCAGCCTGGGGTGGCATCAGGCTCTGCAGTGAACTTGAGTGAGCTAAGTCCTCAGTTTATTGATCTGTAAAAGAGGGATGATAATAGTAACAACACCCCCCACCCGTTAATGTGGTGTGAGAGTTAGGTGAGTTACCCATGTGCTCAGGTAAGTGCCTGGCACGCCAGAGGGCTTGCTTACAGCAATCTTGCAGAGGGCATTAATATTCCCTTTCTTCAGATTAGGAACCAAAGTTCAGAGAGGTTAAGTAACTTGCCAGAGGTCACACAACTGGACTGCAGCCTCTGTGAGGGGGAGGATACGGCCTGACATACGTTCTGTGGAACCCTCCAGCATCTAGCTTAGAGCCAGGCACGTTCCAGTTGCTCATTCATTCAACAAATGTTAATAGATGAATGGCCAGAGGGTAAAGAAATGGTATTCTCATCCAGATCTTGCTCACTCCCAAGCCCTCCTGCTTTCCTCCACATCCTGCTGCCTCTCTACACAATGTCATCTGGGTCCCACCTCAGGGAGCCACCTGCACAGCTGCACACCTGGACAGGAGGGCCTGAGGAGACAGATGATAAAGACACAGTAACAGAGAGTGACAACTCTAGATTCAGAGATTGGCAGTGCCTCTGACAGAGAAACTGGGACTGGCTGTTGGTCCTGGAAGAATAATGAGCTTGGTTGGGGAACACAACAATTGAGCAAATGCACGTGAAAATGTCCACAGAGGTGTGGGGGGAGGGGCAAGTTGGCAGCACAAAGCCACAGCAAGAGAGAGCGGGGAGCAGAGAAAGGAGCACTGCCTCTCTGGTATTCCATGTGTTAGGACTTCCTTTGGGGGCTGGTCTCATTTCCCCTTGATTTTGATATATGGTACAGCAGTTAGACCAGTGTCCCAAATGCTGCTTTTAACTGGCACTCCCCAGCTCAGGACCCAGCCATGAGTCCCTGGGCTTGATGGGTCCAGGAAGAAGTCATTCAGAATTCTAGTCAGGGCTGAGCCCACTCTAAGTTCCCCACCCCAACTTCCCTCTCCCGGAGAGTTCCTCAGCCTCCTCCAGATCTGCTCAGGCTGCAGACATCCTCCTGGGATGTCCTCCAGCCTCCCGTCTAATCCCACGCAATATGTGCTTCTTTGGCCTCACTCACACATCTCCCATTCCTAGCTCAGAACTGGGCCTAAAGCAAGCTTGTGGAAATTTGGCTGTGAACTAAAGGATGGCCAGGCTAGGAGTGAGCAAGGAACCATCCCCAGTTGGACCACTGTAGGCAAGTTCCTCCAGGAAGCCCTCCCTGACTGTGCCAGCCCAAACTGACCTCTCCTTTTTTGAACTCCTGTGGTATTTCAAATTCATCTGGAATTAGCCACCTGTGAATATTCACATTTTAATTGTAATCGAAACAAAGAAAAAAACTTGGTCTCTGATTTGCGCTGACCACATCGCAAGCTTTCAAGGCACAGGTCTATACCTTCTTGTTTCTTGGGCATTTTAACCCACCTCTTCTTGTCCCACAGACCTCTAAGGCATCCGGAACAGCCTGTAGGCCCCCACATTAAGGCTCTGGAGATTTTTTGCTGTGAAGGGTTCACATTAGCTGTGGAATCATCATTTTACACACAGTTTCAGGGGAAGTTTTCTGGATGTCAGCAAGGCCAGACCATAATATGCATGAGCAGGAAACTGCACTGACCCACTCTCCTCAGTTACAGGGCTGGCACTGGGAAGCTGGGTGAGGAGGAACAGCAGGGAGGGTTAGAGTGGTTGAAAGTCAGATTTGAGGGCTTTGCTCTCCATGCCAGTTGTGTGACCATAGACAAGTTGCATGGCCTTCTTGAACCTCCATTCTTCATTTGTAGGGTGAGATGCTACTTCTTACCCAGGCTCACAAGGTGGATAAATGCAGGACCAAACACACTCTTTGCCTGGGCATTTCATTAACATGGAAAAGGGGGTGTTAATGTTATTCGTTAACAATGTGCTTTCAGAACTGTCAGTCCTCAGAGGGTAACTTCATTGGTTTTTCCATAACTGTGGTCCAACTGGGGGCAGTTCCTTGCTCACTCTTTACCTGGTCATCCTTTAGTTCATAGCCAAATTTCCACAAGCCTGCCACAGGCCCAGTTCTGAGGCAAGATAAGGTTAATTTAGACACATATTTTAATTTCTTCTATTTTAGGTGCCGCTGCAGCTAGAATCCAAATCTGCCCTAGGTCCAAAAAACGGTGTCTATATCAAGATCGTGCCCCGCTGACTCAGAAGACTGCCAGGGGAGGGAGGGGCACCTTGTGGCTGTGATACTTGGGAGTCAGTGTTATATCCAGTTCCAAAGAACCCTGACATGGAAATTCAGATTTGGAGGAAAATAAGTCACCAAAGTGATTAAAAGAGTACCTGGCATGCAAGTATAAAAAAGGTTATTTATGTATCATTTCCTAAATGGTAAATAAACTTTGGTTGCCCTTAGTTGTGACATTACCAGAAACATAGGGTTTTAAAGGAAGTTGTGGCCTTAGGTTGGAAGGATCATGAGGACATTCAGGTAAGCCTGTCCTGACGGCCCCAGTTGGTATCTTTTTCAGTTTTTTGTACACTGTCTTAGAGAATGACATTCATCTGAAGTTTGAACTCAGAAGCGATTTCAAAACTTTACTATATTTGATTTTCCTTTTTTTTTGAGACAGCCTCAAGCTGTCTCCCTGGATAGAGTGCTGTGGCATCACAGCTCACAGCAACCTCCAATTCCTGGGCTCAAGCGATTCTCTTGCCTCTACCTCCCAAGTAGCTGGGACTACAGGTGCCCTCCACAATGCCTGGCTATTTTTTGTTGCAGCCATCGTTGTTTGGCGGGCCCAGGCTAGATTCAAACCCACCAACTCAGGTGTATGTGGCTGGCACCTTAGTTGCTTGAGCCACAGGTGCTGAGCCAGCCAGTAGCATCAGCTGCTATACCCTGCTGTGGTCTGTATTTTTAAGTCCTCCTAAACTCATTTAAATATTACCTTTAAGTAGATAATTCTTTTGAAAGGTGATTCGATTAACAAAGGCAGAGCCTCACGGATGGCATTAGTGCCCTTAAAAAAAAAGAGGCCTGAGAGAGACCCCTCACCTCTTTTACCATGTGAGTTTACAAATGAGCAGACACTGAACCTATGAGGATGTAGGACCTTGGACTTCCCAGCCTCTAGAACTGTGAGAAATAAACACCTGCTGTTTGTAAGCCACCGTTATAGCAGCCCAAACGAAGACAATTCCTGACATGCAGAAAAATGCCTGGTATCCAGCAGATATTCAATAAATAGACAGCAAAGAATAAGCTTCAGTCTTCATCTACTTTAGATAAATATTCTTTTATTTCCATACTCTTTGTGACATTTGCAGCACAGGTATTCAATCTCACAGGGATGTTAAAACCACACTAGGTGCATGTCAAGTGTGTTTAGGTTCTAAACTTTAGGAGATATGGCTATGGGCACTCATGGACCAAGTCTGGAGATCCTCGAGGGGAGCTCTAACTCACATCACCTGCCAGGATAGGTCTGCTCCTTCTGAATGATGGCTGACCCCCACCAGGACCAGGGGAGCCAATAACGACTTGATGGCACCAAACATTAGCCACCTGTTCTGACAACATGAAACAGGAGTAGCAGCCGCAGAGCTGCCTGGGTCATGCCTGAGCCACAGGTAGAAGTAACTGCGCAGCCCTATGCCCACCCTAGGGCTGTGAATGAACAGCTACTGCGTCATCCTGACAAAAACTAAAACAGATACCATGAGACCCTGAAAAACTGAGTCCTTGCAGAGATGAAAATTCTTAAAACATTAAAACAAATCCATAAAACTGTGTCTAGAAATACTGTGCCTGGTGCCAGTAAGCAGCAAAGTCAACAAAGAGAGTAAAAAATAAAACTTTAACACATTATTAAAAAGCAAAAGTGGACTCACCTAACAATCACTACTGGTGAGTCCACCAGCAAGCCCAAAAGTGACTAAAAATGAAACCATTATCAGAGATTAAGACTGTAACTTCATTGAGAAGTCAACATTTAACAAACAGTTCATTAAAAGATTTTTTGTAAAAAAAAAAAAAAAAAAAAATCTAAACCTATAGGCTATTTAGCTATTTCAGGGAAGATCAGCCTGGAAGGCCTAAGATCACTCTGGTGCACCCCTCACTGGCGGCTGCCAAACAAGGAGCCCAGGGCAAGCAGGACAGAGGGCCCGGGTGAGGGCTTGGTGGAGGTGGTGTACTGGATGAGGTACTCTGGGTAGACCTGGTGCTTCTCGAAGACTACGAAGATGGAGGGGTCGGACACGCTGTTCACACAGCTGTCATAGAAGATGTTGCTCTGGCCTTCCTTGGCAGGGGGGCGGACAAAGGAGGCGCTGCCCCTGACGAACTCGCCCACCAGCACCCGTGCCAGGAACATCATGTGGGAATGCGTGTCAGATTTGCTGTAGTGGTGAGAATATGCAGCATCACGGGCAAAGTAGCTCCCTGAAATGACACACATGAGCTCAGCTGGGCATCTGCGAGGTTAGCTGAGAAGGGGAGAACAATGTTCAGGCAATGCACATGCCACTGGCCTCTGCTCTTCCATCACCACATCTCCCATTCTCCCTCTCCTTTTTCCATCCTTCCTCGTGAAGGAGTCACGAAACAGAGAGAAAAAACTTTCAAGTTTCTAATCTGGCACACCAAACCTAAAGGGCTCTGGGCATGTTCCTACTGTACCCCCCTGAACCTCAGTTCCTCAGCTATAAAACACAGCTGCCCCACCCAACCTCTAAGGGTTGGCATGGAAAGTGAACAAGACCCCACATGTGGAACCACCCTGGAGACACCAGCAGCCTGATGTCACAAGTCTTGTCAAACGGGAGCCTGAGCTGGAAGCCTCCACCCATGCATCCAAGGTCATAAAACTACCCTAGCGCTGCCCACCTTGACTCCAGGCTCTCACTGCACCAGACTGACACTGATAGCAGAGTGATGGAGCTGGAAAACGGGCTGCAGGCTAGCACAATTCCTAAATCTGGTGGTTACAGAAGATGACAACACCCCTTTTCTTAGGCTGCATTAGAGTGAAGGGGGATGATATATGCTACCTACTAGCAAATGGTTCAGGAAAAAGAGAAACAGAGGAGTGGCAAAATGTTAAAACTTATGAATCTAGGTAAAATTTATATAATAGTTTTCCTATATTATTCTTATAAATTTCCTCTGAGTTTGAAATTATTTTCAGATAAAGTTTAAAACTAAGACTGGAAAACACTCAGATACTCAGATGATGACAGCTAGTGCACATGTCTGAGTGTCTCAAAGTAAGGTTTCCATTCTAAGGAAACTATGAAGGCACAGCCAAGGGCAGGGAAGGTGTTCCACCTCCTCTCCCAACTGTCACCACTCCCAGGGCCTCTGCTCCAAAGGAGGCAATACACCAGCCAGGTCCACCCTGCCCACACCTACAGCTGAGCTCCTGCATGCACACAGAGCAGTCAGGGCAAGGTGTGGCCAACAAGCATCCCCAGAAGGCCAGGTGCCACTACTCACTCATCAGCTCAAGCAGGCCTACCTTTCCCTCTACCAGATCAGTCTCCTTCAAATAGCTTCCCAGGCCCAGGGGCGAGAAACACGGGGTTCTGCTGCTGGAGGTCAGTTTTGCCTTACCTTTGCCATAGGAAGTGCCATGAAGACCACAGACCCTCCAGTCAAAGTTCTGCTGGCAGATGGCATCCACGAAGCTGGCACTGGTGCCATGGAATAGCTGCCTCTCATCTACTACCTTCCCTCCATTTTGCTTCTGCATCTGGCCTTTTTGCCTAGAATCACAGAACAGATGTTGGGGGCAAAGGGGTAAGCCACCAAATATAGCAGACCTGACCCAAGGAAACACACCATGCCAAAGTGCCAGAAATGTCCTGAGACCAGGGCATGCGGGCCATGGGCTACCCTGGCCAGGCCCACAAGGCTCTAGCCACAGGCCAGGGAATAGGGAAGAAGGTGGGGCACGGTACAGTCCTACCAGTGAAAATCCTGCCTCACAGCTCTGGGCCTCCAGCGGCTCCTTGGACTCCAAAAGCAGAGAGCCATTGGAAAGTGGGTACAACTCATTCCCCCACTTAATCCTGGGGGGAGCTAAGCCTGGGAAGCTGGAGGAGCATGGCAAAGCTGCTGGTTGGTGGGGCCATCCTCCTCCTCTCTGCCCTACCCTGACTTCATCACTATGCATAGAGTGCAGATGACACCATCCCCACCCGACATGGGGACAGGTTAGTAGGACCCAGCCTATCATGGTGACCCGATATGGGTTGCCTCCCCATACAAACAAGTGCCTGGGTACCCAGAGATATGCCAGTCCTCACATACAATACAGAGGCCCCTGCTCTCCAGTCACAGCCTATTCTGTTCCCAGTGCTGAGAGCATAGGTGGGCTGTGCAGCCCCATCTCCTCGGTGTTTAGGGAGGCAGAATGGGTGAGAGTGCTGGCTTTGCCACAAGTTGGGAACAGGAATGAGAAATAAGCTCTGGGAAGCCTCAGTGCCCTCATCTTTCTATTGGATATACCACCTGACCGCCCTGAGGATAGGTGAGCACACACATAGCACCAGGCATGCAGCAGCCCTGCATGGGCAAGGGCTGCTGCTCAGGCTCTTCTGGAGGCTCAGGCCATGTTTGTGAGGGGGCACAGCTACCAGCCCACCAAGAGTGAACCCACACACACCACTGGTAGACCTCCCAGAGGGCCAGGTTCTGGATTCGCTCAATCTTCTGAACAAAGTAGAAAGGCAGCGTGCGGTTAAAGAGGTTCCAAATCTTCTGATATTCTTCTGAGGAAGAACTGAGGGTGATCTTCTGCAAGGAGCAAATGTTTTTCATATGTTATTGTCAAAGTGCAAAAAATAAAGATCAATCCCTTCCCAAGGCTGCTCATAAATCCCAGAACTATAGAAGGACCAAAGCCCAGAAAGTGATGGTGCTGAGTACGTTCCCCTCTCCCTAGTGTGAGTCTCCATGCATAGGAGATAGGCTCTTAGAACCCGCAGCTTTTAGCAAAACAACGCACTGCAGCTGCAGGGATTGAACTCTTGTTTATACCACAAAACAAGATATGTTTCGTTACACAGCACTTCCTTTCATGTAAAGTCAGTTTCCAAGAACCTGTTGATGAATTGAAGACTTATTTACAAACTGTTGTCACTTTCCTCTCGATCACTGTGAAACCAGTGCTAAAGACAGACACATGATGCTTAAGCCAGGTGTCCTGGGTGTCCTCAGGATGTCCCTGCTCTTCTGTGTCCCAGAAAGGCCAAAGACACAGCTTGGACTACCTAGACTACAGGACCAGGCAGTTAGTGTTGACAAACATGTCTGAATTCCTCTAGTCCTTAGAACATCCTGCCTGCATTGTTATTGTCTGTGCTTCACACAAACTCAATGAGATAAGTCCTTCCAGGATAGGAAGTAAAAGTCTGTTTGCACGGTGATTAGCAGGAGGCCAGCTGTCAAGACATCAGTCCAGGTACCCCACACAGATGGGCAGTGTCAGACCAGAGCTATCTCCCCTGGTTTCTCTTCCTTTTCTTACTTAATAAAATTGATATTTATCTGCTAAGTCCAGCTCATAAGCTTCTTATTTCTGCCCTTTTAGCCAATTCCATAGCTTTTCTTCCCCCTTCTACAACACAAGCTCTCTCTGAAGAGCCACAGCTATCTCATGGGGGGTCACTTTACCTTAAACCCCACTACCACCAAATAAAACATGCAAAACCTACACACACTGCTGCCCTCCTGCCCTCAAGTCCCAGCCTTATGGCTTCTTTAGTATAAAGAGCATAACCTGTTTATACATTCATTTCTATAGAACACCCTCTCTTCCAGCCCCCGGCAGCATGAATCCCCTACCTTAAAGCCAGGGTCCGGTAGGGCCGAGGGGTCCCAATAATCTGGGATGCTCTTTGGGCCTTGAAATTTGACATTGCTACAAAATGTAAACAAAAACACAGAGACATTACATTGTTAGATATAGCAATCCTATCACAGGCAGTCTCCACAAGCTGACATCACCAGTCTTGAGTCTTAGTATATCATATTTTAAAAGCAGGCAGAAGGTGAGGAAGCACCTTAACACAGTATTCAACAGGGGAGAGCACTATCTTTGCTGACATGGCCAAACAATTAGTCATGACAGATCCATTTCTCACCTGTGTCCCAACTACTACAAAGAAGGGTAGAGCACATGATTAAAGCAGCTCATACAGGGCCACAAACCTTTTTCCACCATTTTAAAATCCTAAGAATTCTAAAGATGTTTTTAAAAAAAACCTTCAAGGAGGCATAAGTGACACAAAAAAGAACATTTTTTAAAACTATAAAATTAATGTCAAAACTCATTTGGCAGTAGAAATCTGAATTGGTAAGAGGCTATTTGAGGTTGAATTTATCCTTCTTAAAGTGACTATGCATATTCTTTACTGCAGAGACATTCATGTAGTAAAATATAGGGTGTCACGTAATATGGGCAGGTTATCTTTCTAAAAATAAAAATAAATAAAAGTAGTTCTAAAAGGCATATGGCTCAAAGGATTACAACAAGGACTGTGAAACTACAATTCCAAATCACTATTAGGTTTCAGAATGCACTGTTCTTCTTAAATAGATCTACCTTCTGTTTCTGTTGGCATGAGACATGTACCTTCATCCTAAGCTTCAAAGAACTCCCACAGATAACTTTCCGAAGGAAAATGGCACAGTTTAAAAATAACTAAGCAAGGTGCCACCAGCAAGAATCAGCCAGAAACAGGCCCACTAAGCCCTAAAATGCTGAAATTATCAGATTCAAAACAATTATTGTTCCCATGTTTAAAAATTATTTCTTTTAACATGTTGTCTTTTATAAGACAAAGTTTACAAACACAGGCAAGGAACAGGAAACTATAAAAAGACCTGGAAAGAACCAAACACAACTTTTAAAATGAAAAAATACAATCCTGGATAGTAAAAGTCAAATGGAAAGGCTTCACAGTAGTTAAGACCACCTGAGGAGAGAATTAGTGGGATGAAGGATATGTGAAATGAAATCATCCAGAATGTGGCCCAGAGTAACAAGCAGATGGAAATGTGGGAAGGAAGTTGAGACATGGAGAACAGAGTGAGAAGGCCTCCCCAGAATCTGATTGGAGCCTAAGTGAAGCTCTAGAAGAGAGAGAACAGAGTGGAGACAACTTTCAAAAAGAACTAATGAGACACATCAACCCACACTTTTAAGAAGCCAAAAAAAAAAAATTTCAAGCAAGGTATTTAAGAACCCATACCTACATACATCAGAGTAAGAGTGCTTAACTCCAAGACAAACAGAAGCTCTTAAATGTAATCAGAAGAAAAAAGAATGATTACTGTCAAAGAAGCACCAGCTGTTTGGCGGCACCAGTGGCTCTAAGGAGTAGGGCACCAGCCCCATATGCCAGAGGTGGTGGGTTCAAACCCAGGCCTGGCCAAAAATCGCAAAAAAAAAAAAAAAAAAAGAAGCACCAGTTGACCAATATCCAATTTCTCAAAAAGCAACAAGGGAAACCAGAAGACCATGGAACAATTATCTTCAATGTTCCAAGAAAAAAATACTACAACCCAAGACCAAATCATAACTCATTTTCATGGAGGATGGAAGGATAGCAAAATATCTAAACTTTATATTTATAAATGCTATGTTAAATTTTACATTAAATGACACCCCTATATTATAACTTGTGAACATGGGTATCATACTTTGTGATCTCATTAATTGTGTCAATAGAAGTTATTTCTGAAAGTGACCCACCCGACCATGGAGGCCTATGGAGACTTGCTTCCCGGAATTTATGACAACCAGCTACCCTCACATGGTTAGAGGAAGAACCATGCACTTCACTTGCACAAATAGTGTGTACTACTCAGGTTGCTGAAGGAATAAGGGATCCTGAATCACCCATATCTTAGTCTGAATCATTTTTAGTGTCCGTAATGTCCTCCTGAAAACTAAATTAAAATAACGAAAAAGAGATAGAGTCTCATAAATAAGACAGACATACTTTCCCAAACTCTGCCTAGAGTAGGCTCTGGATAGGGAAAGAATCAAAAATTATAGTAGGAGGGGCTCGGTGCCTGTGGCTCAACGGGCCAAGGTGCCAGCCACATACAATTCAGCCTGGGCCTGCCAAACAACAATGACGGCTGCAACCAAAAAATGGCCAGGCGTTGTGACGGGCGCCTGTAGTCCCAGCTACTTGGGAGGCGGAGGCAGGAGACTCATTTGAGCCCAGGAATTGGAGGTTGCTGTGAGCTGTGATGCCACGGCACTCTATCCAGGGTGACAGCTTGAGGCTCTGACTCAAAAAAAAAAAAAAATTATAGTAGAAGGAGGGTCATAATCAACCAAAACTAAATCCAGAAGCAACAAAAGAGACTGATACATTAAATTAAAAAATAAAAATTTCTGTATAATAAAATACTTTTTTTTTTTAGAGACAGAGTCTCACTATGTCACCCTCAGTAGAGTGCCATGGGGTCATAGCTCACAGCAACCTAAACTCTAGGGCTCAAGAGATTCTCTTGCCTTAACCTCCCTAGTAGCTGGGACTACAGGTACCCACCACAACATTCAGCTATTTTTTTGTTGTTGCTGTTTAGCAGGCCCAGGCTGGGTTTGAACCCTCCAGCCCTGGTGTATGTGGCCAGCGCCCTAACCACTGAGCATAGGCACCAAGCCTATAAAATATTTCTTAAGCAAGTCAAAAGGCAAATAACAAAGGGAATTCCCAACAGGAAATATTTTCAATTTACATAACAAATCAAGGGCTAATCTCCCTAATAAAATTTAAGAATTTTATATTACTAGAGAGATTACCCCTTGATTTTGTAATATTTAAGAAAAATAACCAAGACATTGATAGAAATGTGGACAAAAAGACAAAGAGCCCATAGAAAAAGGGAACTAGCTGTTACATGTTAGAGAAAAAAGTATTCAACCTTACTCATGAAAGAATGCAAACTAAAATACATTGATACACCTTTCCCACCTCTGAGAATGGCAAAAACCCAAGAGTTGGACAACTCGCTGTCGGTGGAGCCAAGGGAACAAGCATCTCACAAATCCAGTTGAGACTGCACGATGATTCAAGCCCATGAAAAGGAAGGCAGTTTACCTCCAAGGACCTGATGATCTACCTCTAAAATCTGAAATAGCACATACACCAAATGGTTCATTGTGGCTTTACACTTTGTAATAAAAGACTGAGGTGGCGCCTGTGGCTCAAAGGAGTAGGGCGCCGGCCCTATATGTCGGAGGTGGCGGGTTAAAACCCAGACCCGGCCAAAAACTGCAAAAAAAAAAAAAAAAAAGACTGAAAGCAACATAAACATCCATCAAAAGGGGACAGACTAAATAAACTATGGTACATAACCATTATGGAGAACTGTGAAAGCAGACAAACTGAGGAAGACTTCAATAAATTGAAACAGAGTGATTATCAGGATCTATTTTTAAGCAAAAGAAAAAAAAGGTACATAACAGTTAATGCAGCATGTTACCTTTTGTGTGAGAACAGAAGGGAAGAAAGTATCTTTATGTGTATATATGTATATCATTTGCTTATTTTTGCAAAGAGAAACCAGAAACCTATGAAAATGGTTACCCACAGTGAGAGAAAGGTAATGATAATGGGTAGAAAGATGACTAATGAGAATACCTTTTTATCACGTAAATATTTTACACATCAAAAATAAATTTTAATTTAAAAAGAAAGGACTGTCACATTCTCAGGAAGTTACTTTGCTAGACTTGACTCACAAAGCTTGTTTCTTATATATATTTTTTCTTATATTGATACCTTTTTCTCTAGCTTGTACCAAACTCTCTTTGAAATGACCATGCTTTATAAACACAGCCACTGAAGTCCACCAATGAAATCTTTTCTTTTTTTTTTTTTTTTTTAAGAGACAGAGTCTTACTTTGTCACCCTCAGTAGAGTGCTGTGGCATCACAGCTCACAGCAACCTCCAACTCTCAGGCTTAGGCGATTCTCTTGCCTCAGCCTCCCAAGTAGCTGGGACCACAGGCGCCAGCCACAACTCCCAGATATTTTTTTGTTGCAATTTGGCCGGGGCCGGGTTCAAACCCACGACCCTCGATATATGGGGCCAGCGCCAAACTCCCTGAGCCACAGGCAGTGCCCCACCTATGAAATGTTAAAAGAATCAACTGTTGGTTCTATAAGAAACAGAAGCAAGCCAGACTTTCAGGGTCACAGAAGATACAGCCAACTAACAGCAACATTGGCTAAAGCCAGCATTGGCTAAGGCAAACCCAAATGATAATGGACACTGTGGTCCCACCATTATGTGGCCACGTGGTTTGGAACACAATGACCACACTCCCAACCCTAATCCAATCACACCTGAAGCCTAAAACTCCACTAGAGGTTCAGACACTATCTGAACCCAAATAATTTTCCCCATCAGCCATAGAAGGTCTCTGTCCTCCCTCCTACATGCTTACAGGGCCAGGAGCTAATCTACTGGTCCATTGAAGCCATCTTGTGACATAAGGAGACCCACCCTGAGGGTGAGGCACCCCCTACTGACTGTAATACCAGTTTGGGGAATTTTGGTATTTCGTGATATTAAAGTACTGAATCATCATTTCAACATTTAAAAAAATTCAGGTCTATGACTCAATTGTTCCATAGAAAAGACAAATGAGCTGATGAGCTGTCTTCCAAGTCTAGACTTGCTTATGGATCACAATAGGCAGCCTCACAATTATGTATTACAAAGCTCTACCCACAAAGATAACTCTTACTCTGGTCCAACCAAGAGAATGTGAATGACAGTGCCAAAGCATTTAGTCACACAGGACAATGACAACTAGCAGAATGTGAAGGATAGTGCTGGAGCACTTAGTCCCACAGACCAATGAATGCCCTTGAGTGTTGTCTGAGGCAGGTTTTCTGTTACCTGCAGCAGAGCACACCCAGCTGATACCCACACTAAGTACCAAGTCCCGCAAATGCAACCTACCAGGTTTGCATGGTTTTCACATCCTGGGGAGACACGTATTTGGGTCTGCGACAAACCTTTCTAGTAGTGCCATAGACCAGGTTTTTCTGAATGAAGGCTGAAAGAAACGTAACCAATGAAAATATATATATATATATATACACACACACAGGATGGCAATGTTTTATAAACACAAATTAAATGGGTTTGAAAGCTAATCCAAATGTGTAGAGCTCAGAATCAGTCTGTTAAAAGTAAGGCAGTTTTATACATTTCAAATATTCATAAAGAAAATAGGTATCCTTAGGAGACTGGTTTTAATGAATAGAGGAATGATTAGTAATTGACGTATCAATTATACATGAGTGCTTTTAAATTGTTCCTTCAAATCTTGTTTAAACTATTATTTTGCTTAGCAATTTTCCCCAGCTGGAATATAAAAAAGCTTTAACCCAGCCTAAGACCAAATTACCTCTTGAGTTAGTGAGATTTAGAGTTAATATAATAATTTTACTCTTAGGACTTCTTTTGAGCTTCACTAAACTGACTCTATGGCAGTATTATCAAGCTTTAATAAATCATCTTTGATAAACAAAATTCTTGCTTCACAACTCTGAAGAATCTCATATTCATCCTGAAGACTAGGGACTTGGGGTGGCCAATGGCCTAGAAGTATTTGTTATGCTCCCACCCACTAGGAAAACTTTATCAAAACTCTTATCTTTTTTTCTTTTTGAAGAGATGGGGTTTCACTATGTTACCCAGGCTGGCCTCAAACTCCTAGACTCAAGTGATCCTCCTCGCTCAGCCACCTATATTGCTAGAACTACAGGCACATACCACCTTGCCCAGGCAGAATTATTTCATTTAAAAAATATTTTATTAAACATTGTAGATGTCTGGAATTTACCTTAAATTACTTGAGCATAAATTGTCTGATAAGCTGAGTATGTATCCCTTATGCTGCAGCCCAAGTGGTCACCTCTCCAAGGGGGCCACCCACATTCTCATCAGGAGCTCACAATCCCGACAACGCAACCTTGACTCCTGTTACACGCCACTCAACTGGCCATCAAGGCTTTGTTTATTAGCATAATTAAATGGGTTTTATTGGCTTATTGACCATCTGTGATGAATCTTAAACAGCTTTCACTGGTAAAACTACAAGTTATTCAAGATACGCGGACTGGCTAAATACATGCTAGACACAATCTTTACCCTTCTATGGACAGTAAGGAAGGCACTTTCCCTAATTTAACCTTACAGAGACTACACTAGGCTGTCCCTAAATGAGCCCTGACTTTGGGGGATTTCTCCTCTGTCTGAAGCCAGCTAACAGAATGCCAAATTCTACCTCTGGAATCTTGGCATTTGACAAGAGGCCCTCAAAGGACAGAGCTGAGTCTTCCCTGAACGTACAGAACAAGTCCTCTGGGCTGGTGTGTGGTGTGCGTGTACTTTCTTCCTTATAGTTAATGAACATGTGTGGCAATTTGGTCTGAGGCTTGCTTTCATCGTACCTAGCAGTGAGGTTGTGAGGGGAGAAGCCAGGTCATCTCAAACTTCTTCTGTGGCTAATGTTACCTATCCCCCTCCAAAAAGTTGTGCCCACCCAAATGAGCTCTTGCCATCCTGCAATGAAAATGCTCTTTTCCAAACAGCATGTGTGTGTTCTTCCCCATCCTCTCCTGAGATTCTGTTAAGTCTTTTGGGGATCTGGCCTAGGTTGAGAATGACGAAAGGTGGCATTTGACACTTTCAGTGTATTTCTTTTGCTCTTTTCCAGATATTTAAAAGAAATATTTCAGACAGCAGTAGTCAGACGAGGTCTGGCTGATTGTCAGCAGCAGTCAGACGAGGTCTGGCTGTGCACCCCTGATCTCCAGGGCAGCTCTGCCTTTCTCTGCTTACTGCCCACACTCCCACTGTGCCCCTCTGTGCGCTGATGTGCACAGTGACAAGGCAGTGATTCTACTTTAAACAAAACCACAAGTGCTGCAAAACAACAAGCAAAGCCAATTGGCCAATTGGCAGCCAAAGTGGTTTTAGGATAATTCACCTGAGACACTTTGTGGCTCTCCACATAGAATGAAGGCCCATGAAAATAGAAAAAAAAAAACTAAAAACTGTATTTAAAGAAAGGCTCATTCACTCCCTTATAAACATTCTGAACATTCAGAAGGACCCAGAGTTTAAAATGTGAAATATAAGCAAAATTCAACTGAACAAAGCTAGATTGATACACTCATGTGAAAATGGCTTAAGAGAGACTACAATAAAGCTCGAACTTTAAAAAATGCTCACAAATTGGCCACCAGAGGAACTGGCCAAAGGGCGTGTGGCCTACTTCTATTAAGACAACTGGGACAAATCATTTAAGCCCTGGTTTCGGGACACCACGAATACAGGAAAATCTGCCTCCCAGGGGCTTTAGTTACAGTCTGTTCTACCACTGTTTCACCTGACTGGTGCTAACGGTGCCTACAGAAAATGACAACAGACTGCCACACCAGGAGTGATGAGGCAGATGCTGCACAAGAGACCCACAAGAGATCCAGGCTTGGGATTAGTCTTAGACACAAAGGGACAACCACAATGAACATGTGCCATCCCTGCAGGTCTCTCTGCACTTGGGGCTCCTGTCCCCTCCTGGGATCCTTGTTCCTCACACTCCTGATGCAGCTTCTTCTTGACCTCACAGTGCTGGCATCCTCCTTACAGGTCAATCTTCCTTCTAGATGGACAAGCCTTCTCTTCCTTTCCTCAGCTTCGCCAGGTCAATGTGGAAAGGCAAAGCTAATGTAGGGCCAGGCTCCTCTGGGTGAGAGCCATGGGTCAGAGTGTACCTTTGAAGTCTAACTCATAGTTGTGCTTCCCCGCCTGGAACTTCAGGGTGGCTGCCTGCGCATCAGACCCCGGAACACAGTACGCCAAGTAGGCCTTCTCCACATCATTACTGGTGACAGTAGTCACAGGGTGTGTTGTGCCCTGCAAGGGAAAAACCAGATACTTCATGAAGGCAAAAACTTACGGTGATGAGCAAAGACCCTGGTGGTATCCACAACCCATTTCAGACATGCCTACGGTGGACAATCCGTCATGAAGGAGGGAGACAGGAAGCAGGTGTGGCAGGAGAGGGAGGCATGGAACAGAAAGGACATGACTCTCTCCTGAAAGCTGTCCCAGCTAACAGAAGATGATAAATATAGGCCCTGCTGAGCAGGATAACAAGGATGGGAGCAAGGACAGGAAGGGCACTGGAATCACTCAGAGAGGACAACATGGCAACTGTTCAAACGGCAGTGGAACAGCAACATTGTGTTCTCCACACCAGCCCGAGCAATGCTGCCTCTGCTCTGAGGCCTACTCGCACTGCCACCAACCTTTAATTAGAGTTCAGTCCTCTTCCTTATGGTTTGCTTTTTTGGTCCCTTGAAGAGCTCTTCATTTTTTCAATTATCTATTTCAATCCCTAATCCTCCCCACAGTTACCTACAGGATATCTAACAGTTTGAGTTGAAATGAATTTGAATTCTAGCTCCTAGACCTGTTGTCTCTATAACATTAATAAGTTATTTTAACCTCTCTGAGCCTCAGTTATCTCAAGTGTACAAAGTGTACAACAGGGAAAATAACAATACTCAGGCCACACTCATCTCATTATACAATAGGACAGGGTTGTTCTGCCCACACAGGGTTGGAGAAATAATTAAAATAAGGCATGCAGATTAGCACAGTCCCTAGAACAAAACACATACAATAAATGTTACTATCATTGTCACCATTCTTATACTTGACATTGCAATGATAGCCAAAATTAAAGTTATTGAACCTATAACTAACTTCCTTTACCCCTGTAAATTCCCTCCCACCCCCCAATACCATCCTAGTTCTCCTAGGTCACAAGTTCTAGGTGTTATGAGAACAATAAATGAAACAGGATCCACACCTGCTTCTGGACAATTCAGTCCCGCAATGAAGGAAGAGGAGACAAAAACAAATAGGCATTTCAAAGCATCACATTAAAGGTCCCACATAGATCTGCACGGCATGTTCTAGAACAGTGAACTCTAGAACAGTTCTCAACCTGTGGGTCACGACCCCTTTGGGGGTCGAACGACCCTTTCACAGGGGTCGCTAAGATCATCCTGTATACCAGATATTTACATTACAGTTCATAACAGTAGCAAAATTATAGCTAAGAAGTAGCAACAAAATAAATTTTATGGGTAGAAGTCATCACATGAGGAACTGTATTAAAGGGTCACGGTATTAGGAAGGTTGAGAACCACTGTTCTAGAAGCTGAGGAAAATTGAGAATGACCAAGGAAGGAAAGAACCTAGCGAAAGTTTCCTGGAGGAAAAAGAAATCAGGGCCAAGGCCTAAGCCTAAAGGACAAAAATAAGTTGGGCCTACAAAAGCCATGAGGGGAGGCTGGAACAGATATGCAGTTTTCATAGCCTCCTAATTTATAGTCTTACATTGATGCCTAAGTTTTTCCTTCTGAATTTTGTCTTCCTGTGAAACTAAGCCATTAGACTAGAGTTGGTGGAAAAGGAGGGTATGTGGCATTATAAATCCCTTCCAGACAACAAGGATAAAGGAAAAGAAAACAATCCCTCCCCTTGGGTGTGAGGAAATAAAACCTAGAGTTGGGAGGAACACATGGACAGAAGACAGCAGTCAGACACAGGCATCCTGCCCCTGCTCCTGCCCCAACTCTGAAGTCAAAATGCCTTAAGACATGTCATAGGGGGAGGAAGGATGCAGGTGGCTGAGCAGAAAGCAAAAGCAAAGGGTTTCTGTCCCAACAAAGGTCTGGAAGGGGATGCCTCATTATGTGTTAAGCTGGGGAAGGGCTGAGTTCAGCACCTTAGGGCACAGGTGAGATGAGGGAATGACACAATCCCACACATCCCTGTGGCAGGAAATAGGCGTCTGATTTTCACAAAATGAACCTAGCTTTTCTGGGAATCAAAAGAAAACTGTTTTGAAGCAGCAATTAGCAGAAAAACTAAGAAATTCAAACATGGAGTCACACCAGAAATGTGTGGAAAAGCCAAAAGAAAATAGACAAATCAAGCTAGAAGGCTGCCCAGCTACTAGTACAGAATGAGAGTGTGCAGCCAAAAGTCACAAGTCCACCCACATGTCACTACACTCCCCCAGCATGTGGGGCACATCAATAACATCCCCACACAGTTCATCCCTAGAGATCCTCAAACTGCTGTCAACGAGTTTCTGCTCTTTTCTGCACACCAACTGAGTGGCAAGAGCACAGAAAAGGGGAAACCCCAAGTTTAGGTTGTTTGGAAAAGAAAGACACCAACCCCCAGAGTGTGACAATGAGATCTGAGAAGCCACCCAGGGAACCTTACTTCCCATGGGTTGCACCAGGATGCCATGTTGTCCCACTTGGCAACCAGGGCTTGCCCGTGTTTCCTCAGAAGCCAGACAGATTTTAGAGGGGGCCTATCACAATGGTGCCCTCCCTAAACTTGTACTTCTATAGGTGACCAAGGGACTCCCTTTAATTTGGCCCATCCATAAACACCTGCAAATAATTGATAGCATTAATTATATGATCTGGATTTGAAATCAATACCTGAAATAAATTAATTGTCGTATATTTGCCTATAATAGGCAAATTATAAAGCTGCAGAAGTGGCAGAAAGCCATTTTGAAAACTTTTACCTCTATACCACAGTTACACAAACACACAGGCACCAGCTCTGCAGTTACTTGTTACTTTTCAACAAGTCAGAGAAGCATCTTTCTACCCCAGTTAACAAAAACACCACACTTTTTTATCATTCACTTCTCATGACCTAATAGATATCTAATTATTCAAAAATAGAAGCTTTTGCCGTAATTCCCCCAAAGCAAATGACATCACACAGGGCCCCAGGGATCTTTGGCTCCATCAAGGATGCCCCTAGTAATGATCCTTGTGCTCCTGTGCGGAATGGCTCCTCCGCTATGGATCCTCTGGATAAAACACTAACCCTCATCCCATCACACTTACTGGTCTTCCATATTCCTGCCAGGAACCAAACTCATCGGCCCAGTACCAAATCCAGTCAGTAGTGAAGATGAAGTGTGGGGGTTTGGTGACAGAAGAGGCTGTGGAGAGGCGACGAGCCCGGGCAACACCAAACATCATGGAGGCAAAGTTCAGACAATCAAAGTGAAAACTACTAGCCAACTTGGAGCAAAAGATACTGCAAAAGAAAATAAGAAGTAAATTGAAAATTCCACCAGCCAAATGAACACAGGTCCCTCAGTTTCCACCCAATGAGAACACAAGATGAGTAGATGCAACTATTAAAGGGGACATGCACATTTTAAAACATGTTTCCAGCCAGGCGTGGTGGCTCATACCTATAATCTCAGCACTCTGGGAGGTTGAGGCAGGTGGATTGCTTGAACTCAAGAGTTCAAGACCAACTTGAGCAAGAGAGAGAGCCTGTCTCTAAAAACAATCAGGCATATGGCAGGTACTTGTAGTCCCAGCTACCTGGGAGGCTGAGGCAAGAGCCCAAGAGTTTGAGGTTGCTGTGAGCTATGATGCCATGGCACTCTACCCAGCATGACAGAGTGAGACTGTCTCAAAAACAACAAACAAACAAACAAAAAAACCGTGTTTCCAGAGGTGGGGGAACTGCTTTTTAAGATTAGTTTTGCTGTGGAAAAGTAATAAAATCAGGATAATATGGAAGACTAGTTATCATGAAAATTCTTCTCACTACAAAAAGCAGAAAATTCTGGTTAAAATATTCTTTTTTTTTTTTTTTCGTAGAGACAGAGTCTCACTTTATTGCCCTCAGTAGAGTGCCATGGCATCACACAGCTCACAGCAACCTCCAACTCCTGGGCTTAGGTGATTCTCTTGCCTCAGCCTCCTGAGTAGCTGGGACTACTGACACCCACCACAATGCCCGGCTATCTTTTTGTTTTGCAGTTCGGCCGAGGCCGGGTTTGAACCTACCACCTTCGGTATATGGGGTCGGCAACCTACTCGATGAGCCACAGGTGTTGCCCTTCAGTCCTTGTTTTTTAAGTGGCTTCTGTAAGTGAGTCTAGCTCTCATCTCTAACATGAGGATAATAGTGTTCTGTTCATTGGCTTGGTTTAAAGATTCAATGTAAGTGTGTGTTGAAAATGCCTCACACATATTAAATATTCAGCAAATGTAAACTACTATTTAACTCTCTAGAAGGCAGCCCAAGTTCTGTGACAATAGCCATAACTTTGATTGTGCCTTTATACAGTGCAGAAGTAATAAAACTGTAAACATATTTGGCAAGTACTTGGTAGATATTTCATGCAGCTGGTTGTTGATTCTGGGGGCAGTCATGTTAGTGACCTGCAGTAACTCCAATATCATAACAACTTCAAAACCAATTGACAGTTTTCCATGCCTACCATAACTCTTCCCAATATTCCAAGACCCAATTTTGTCTAGACCTTCATATTCTGGAACCTAGACGTGGACTTCAATGAAGGAAATATTTTAATTAAAAATTAAAAACAAGGCTTGGCACCTGTGGCTCAATGGGCTAAGGAGCCAGCCATGTACACCTGAGCTGACAGGTTCGAATCCAGCCTGGGCCCGCCAAACAACAATGACGGCTGCAACCAAAAAATGGCCGGGCGTTGTGGCAGGCGTCTGTAGTCCCAGCTACTTGGGAGGCAGAGGCAAGAGACTCGCTTGAGCCCAGGAATTGGAGGTTGCTGTGAACTGTAATGCCACGACACTCTACCCAGGGTGATAGCTTGAGGCTCTGTCTTAAAAAAAAAAAAGA